>WEIT01042070.1:31375-47305 GCA_013389985.1 Dryoscopus gambensis | reverse complement strand
CTGGAGGTCAAAGTTTGAGTTCAGCTTCCTGTGAGAAAGCTGAGCCGAGATTCCTCAAGCATGTTAAAGCTTTGCTTTAAATGGATTGCCTGTCTCTCAGTTCTCATGAAATAGTTCTAAAGGAAGTATTTACATCTTAAAGTGCATTCTGTCTTGTTTTGCATGCTTCCTCACTGAAGGTAACAGCTAACTGCCTCTATGGCTTGGCAGTTCTCCCTTTTTTCATTTTTCCTTTTGCTGTTTTTCAATGTTTTCCTAAACATAGCCAAATTTTGCGGCATAATAAAGCAAACTGATGGAAAAGGATCTCTGGGTGTAGCAGAGTGAAGGGGGTGAGCAGAAAGAAAGAATACAACAGGAAATCCAGGTTTTCTACTTTGATGGAAAACCTCCCAAAGTTGAAAAATCTATTCAGAATAGTTTTGTGCAAAAATGGAATAAAAGAAAAAAAAACAAACAAAAAATTTGCGGCTTATCTGTGTCCAGCTCTGGTCCTGGTCCATGAAATCTTAGCCCCCCTCAGAGTCTGATCAAGAGCAAATTGAGAGACATTCTTAAAATACTGATGGCCTTGCATGATTTGAGCAGCTGAACTGAGCTTGGTTACGTTTTTGCAATATTTTATATACAGCATTGAATACTCAATGACTGTTTGCCTAATGGAAAATAAAATGGAGAACACATGGGCCAGATTAATAGGGAAAACATTGGACTGGTTTAGTTCTTTTTTTTCTACTGGCATGCTTTCATCTACTTTGATGGAATTATTAATGATTTATGTTGCCATGCAATATATATAGCTAGTAGAGTAGGGCTAAGGCAAGAGAACAATAGGCATTTCAAATGTACAGCAGTTTTGTGCAGGGAGGTGAGCTAAGGAAAAATAGTCACTAAAATTGTGCCTAAAGGTCACTTTTCTCTGCAACAAGCAAGAAACAAGCAGTACAGTATCTCCTTCTCCTTCCTCTGCTGTCCGGGAAGGGAGATGCTGGAGCCTCTCCTTTTAGGAGAAGGGCTTCAGGGCATTTGGCTGCCAAAGGGGAGCTGTACTCTGGAGGGAGGCATTTCTTCATTTAAGTGGCAACAGTAGAAGAGCTACACTGAACCTTGCAGCTTTTGTTTGCTCGGCTATGGAAAGACAGAGCTTGACTCATCTGTTGTTAATTGCCATTGACAGATAAACCAGAAAGAACCCAACTTAGCTGAGTTATTTGTATTCTTTCTTCCAGTTCGCTTGAACTGGAAATCAGTGAGATGCAATAAATAGAAAGCCATGGGGTTATCATTCACAGAGCCATTTTTCCTAGTGGAACTGTGCTTTAAATCAGCAGGACTGTCAACCCTCTGACACAGCCAGGCTGTAAATACTCAGTCATCGCTTCATTTGGGGTGCAGGGGAGTGGTGAGAAAGGAATGACCAAAAGCTTTCCCAGAAATATGCTGCCCCGAGGATTCATTTGTTAAATAGAGCCTGTGCCAATGCATTGCTCTGCCAGCCTTGGACATCTATTGAAATGTCTCTGGTGATTTATTCTCAGTATCTGCATTCCCATGTGTGAATTCTGTACCTTTGTCCATTTGACTTCAGGATCTGTAGACTGAGGGTGAATTTTACAGGATTCTGTGTGCAACAGGGCATGGCAAATGCAACTTTGCCCTCTTCCCTTCTCAGTTAATCTCAGTGTTTAATGTTCCTCTCTTATGCTTTAAAAACATGTTGGGTTTTTAAAATTTTTTTACTTAAAGAAAATAATAAGAAGGTTTTAAAACTTTATCCACTGTCTATAACTCTGCAGGAATTAGTCTGGATACCGGCCTTTTGCAATACATGTGACTGGTCCTGATTGTTTGGGTTGGTATCTGAGGATTAAGAGATTTGGGAAAACTCATTCACTCTTTCATTCTTTCATGATCCACTCAGATGCTTTGACTGATTTTCTGCCTGCCCAAAATGGGAAAATGGAAAGAAAGATGTCTAACTCTTTACACCATGCTCCTCACATCCAGCAAAACCTTCCACTTGTCACTTGGCAGGAAGCAGCAGAATTCCTGTATGATAGACTTGCCCTCACTCCATTTTTTTTCCTAGCTGTGATTTTGGACTTCATACTGTATACGTTGATGTCGAGTGCTTTATTTCAGCTGAAAAGTCTGGCTCCATTTTTTTTTCCCCACTGTGCCATTGTACAGATGCTAAAAAGGAATAGCTGTGTCAGGAAACACAGTTGTATATCTGCTGCTGAAAGTGATCACTGTTAAATTCATTAGAGCTGCTTTAACAAAATGGTAAAAAGAGAAGTTTCTGTTCTTAGGCTCATTATACGCCCACAGCCAGAAGCCCATTTCTTCTGCTGAAGATCAGTATAAAACACTTCTTGCACCTCCAGTGGTTTTTATTAGCGGAGCCGGTGGGAGAAGAGGCCCCCTTGGGTATCCCTCAGAGCAGCCTTCTCCCCTGGGATATCGGAAAACACTAGGTGTCACCAGTGAGGTTTCCTTTCCCAGCAGCAGCACGTGCATTTGAGAACCCACAGCCAGCGCCTCCCAGGATCTCGCTTCCCAGGGTCCTGATGCATTTTTATAGGAAAGCCAGGAAGAGTCTCTGAAATCCCTGTCTCAGACAAGTCTAGGCAAGGCTTCAGGTTGTCCAGTAAAAATCATGTCAGGATTAGGCTTGATTTTTAAGGCTATTTTTTAAAGCCCACTTTTATGAAAAATGAAAACATTATTAAAATACCAAGTGAAATAGAACTTTTATTTTATTTGCTTCTTAGTTATCAGTTAGATCTTACTGAGGATTTTTTTTTCTCTTCTCTGTTGCTCTGTCTCTTCCTCTCTGCACAAACCTTTCCCCACAGTGTCCCTAAAATAAAATGGGAATCACTTTCTTGTTCAGAGAGGTTGTTTTCTGCTGTTGAGAGGTGAACAGCAGTGTACCTGGTGCACAGCTCAGCCTCCTGGTCCAAGAGGAACTTTCTGTCCCCAAAGAGGGCAGGGAACTCACTAAATAAATTATTTTAAAGTTAAACAGAAAAACCTCCCAAACATAAAAATTACAAGGAGAACAGAGAAAAATGTAAGGGGCTGAAGCTGCTCCAACAACTTTCAAAGAGGTTAAACTCCTCAGGCTGGAAAAAAAAAAATCTGCTTTTGCCTCTGCTATGACTGCACTGTCCTCTACTGAATCCTCCAAACCTTGGAGAATAGAAGGATCTTGTTTTGACCAAAAGGAGATAGAATCATTTCACAGAATGAAAAAAGTGGCTACCTCCTTTTCTCTCCCTCCTGGTCATTTTCAGTGTCAAGGTTACAAGGATGGATGTGGCAGCTAGAAAGAAGCAAACTCCAAAAAGAGAGAACATATTTTTATCTATTTTCCACTTCTTTTCCTTAACATATGTGAATTATTAATACTAAAGAGAAGAGTTTTTTCCAGTACATTTTAGGTGGCTAGAATTTTTATATTCTTTTTTGAGGTCTAGTCTTGGAGGTGCTAGGAACAAGGGAGTTTCATCTGTTTGTGTTTAGGGAATAAACTTGCCACAGATGCTCCAAATCTTCTATTCAGTTCTTGCAGGTGACAGCTGTAATGACACCAGAGACTTTCAAACCCTGGCACCCACACAGCCTAGCCATAATTTTGGCTCATAAACCTCTATAACATCACATTTCATAAACGAGTCTGCATTCTGGGCTAAAAGAAAACCCTTTCGCCTCCCCTGCTAGGTTTGGCAATACCTCAGACCCCTGCTATAGAAGAAGTGTGGCTCCATTGGTAGCAGCTATAAAAGTAAGATCTATATTTAAGATAAAATCTAATATAGCATCTATGAAATTAAAGCAGACTCTCTTCACAGAGTCTAAAAAGTAGATGTGTGGCCAACTCCAGATCCCCTTTGCTGACTGGTGTGAGTCCTGGATTAGACAGCAAGAATACACTTATCCCTTGGAAAAAAACCCTCAAAACTGAAGAAGCCATCCAGGAAATTGTGGTGCTTAAGGAATTAGCTGTAAGCAGAGATGGCGGCAGAATCTGTGGGAGAGAATGCTGCCATAAATAGCAAAATACGGCTTAAAGAGTTGGAAATTATGAAATAGCTTTCTATTACCATTAAGTGGAGAAATAGTTTTTGAGTCAGCCCCGTCAGGAAAAGAACCCTCACGTAAAACAGTGCTAGCTGACATGATCCTGTGTCATGCTTTGCAGTTAGCATCCAGTCTCTGTAGCTACTTCCTAGCTAAAAAGGTTTCTAAACAGCAGTTTTTCATTAAATCATAGAGTCATCAAGGTTGGAAGAACCCTTTAGATCACCAAGCCCAACCAACCACCCAGCACTGCCACTGTAATCCCATAACCACAAAACCATCACCCTGCACCAGGTGCCTCTCAAACACCTCCAAGGGATGGTGACTCCACCACCTCACTGGGCAACCTATTCCAATGCCTGGCCACCCTAACAGTGAGAGTTTTTTCTGATATCTCCCAGTCTGAGGAAGAAACAGAGTTTTCTCCACAGTCTGCTTCACCTTCCCAGCCGCAATGGCTGCAGGTTGTAACTCTCAGCCACACGCGCTGCTGAGCACCGGCTGTGCCTCACAAAGCCACGGGGAAGGTGGGCAATGTGGTTCTCAAGATGACTGCAAATAAACACTGAGTAAACCTAGGAAGAAGGCCAGTGCTTCTAGAGGAGGGATTGGACAAAAATCACACTTTGCTGTTTACGTTTTATCCTCTGTTGTAGAGCTGGTCATTTTTTCAGTTCTTTGTCCACATCTGCCTCCAATTCAGCTCTCAAAATAGTCCGTAACTAACGGTGGGCCTTGCATATCTTTCTTAAAAAAAGATGTACAAAAACTATTATGGACCTACGGGATGCATTAGCTCAGCCTTTTCTCTGCTGCATTTTTCTCCTTTAAATTCAGTTGAAATAACCTTATTTTTAACTTATTTATCTCTATTGTTCTGAACTGTCTACGTACAGGAATGACAGGACTGCCTCTCCCTTAGCTGCCTCAGCTGGAGAGCAACAGGCAGTGGAGTGAATCCAACAAATTCACCTACAAACCCCATGATGTCTTCTCCACACCCACATTCGGCGCGCAAGTAAGAAGCTTCATTTCTCTGACCCTTGCCTGCTTCCCCATCTTCAGTCTGTTTCCCTTTCCCTCCATATGTTGTTTCCATCCTTGTGAAACTCTAGCGCCTAAAAACAAAAGAAAAAAGTCCCAAAGCCCAATGGCATGGTATTTCTTCTTTCTTACCGCTTTTCTAGAAAGCAATCCCTGCTTCTAAAGTGAGAAGCCTTTGTGTTCAGTCCCTTGCTGTTGTTGCTCTGCTCCTGCTGAGGTATGCTGGAGTTGTTCCTTTTAGGGTGGCTTTACTCATCTGCAGAGTGAAGAAAGCAGTTAGCTCCGCTTAAAGGTACTCAAGATCCATTTTTGAGGAACAGCTATGGGAAAAGGGAGGATTTTGTTCAATCCTTTTCATCACCAGATGAGCTTTTTTTCACCTCTGTGTCTGGGGGCGAGACCTTGGGAAGAGAACGTTGTTCTCTGGTGGAGGGTTCATAACAATTTCAGCAGAATAAGTCCACCCTGTCCCCTTTAAATCTTAGAGCAAATACCTTTCCTTGCTTTCACTCTAAGCCTTGGGGAATTTGTGGATGCACACATACATGGCAAAAACATAGCTTTGAGTGGCAATGAAAGATGAGGACAAGCAAAGAAATAGACAGAGACTGCGAGATGTTTTTTAGAGCACGAAGGGTCTACAGCCATCTTTGCATTAAATGCCCTTCGTCACTGGGGAGGGCTATTATTAGAACAAGAGTACACGAAGTTTTCTGCGTCCATTAAATAAAGGCTGCTAATAAATCTTGCTCAGTTCCTTGCTGGCCTGTGCCGTTTCTGAGTAGAGCAGTTCCATTACTGCCAGGCTGGTTGTTGACTGGGTCTCCGACAGTCTACAGGGGGAGTAAAATGCTGCCCTTCTGATGTGGGATCTTCTGGCACTTGCAGTGGAGTTCTGTCCAAACGAATGTGCAGGCAGCAAATGGAGACTCGCACCCCTGCCTATGCGGGAGCTTAGATCAAGAAGCAGAACTCCCCCCGGTCTGTATATAAATAGAATTGTATATAAAATCCCAACACCCGTAGCTTACACAAATTGTGTATGCCAATCATTCTAAAAATTCTTTCCAAGCAAGCAAATCCTCTATAAATCTAAGAGATAATCAAATACATGTCTTGCAGTCACTTTACACCTTTGGTGACCTCATCAAAACATGCCAGTGCTCTGCCAAAATCCATGACTCTGTCTGTAAATTTTAGCCGTTCCAGGAAGTTTGTGCACCTGATGCAACGTTACTTTTATTAAACCTCCTGCTTGTTTTAGTTCTTTCTTTTAATTTAGCTAGGGTCAAGAGAGGTTTGTATCCATTGGAATAAAGCTGAATGTGAAGAATGATCAGTACTGGAATGACACATCCAGTATCTTGTCCTTAGTTAGAGAAATCTATACTTTCCAAAGATATGAGGAAGAAAAAAAGGCCATAAACTAATAATTTATTCCTGGTATTTCAAATGTTTCAAAGATTAAAGATTATGTTCAATATCGCACATTTTTAAGATGAAGTGATAATATAAAATTATTCTTACATTTTCTTTAGACGTGATCTTTTCTACAGCAAGACAACTTGTGTTGCACAGCCTTGTTTGCTACTTTCCTACTCTGCTCATATCACTCAGTCCTTTGTAAAAAGACTAAACACCATCCAGAAGCATCAGTGAGGTTGCCTTGTCCCAGCTGCTCTGGAGTTTACTCCAAGATTTCAGTCTTGCAAGGCTGCCAACTTCCACCCTTAATTTATTCCACCCTCTCCCTGGGATAGGAAAACCCCCCTAAGGTTACTTATCATCAAAAAGAGGAAAACAGATTTTTGGCATTAGTGCAGCCAATGCGACATCTAATACTTTCTGTTTCAAAATTTACCCTGAGTAACTCTGCAAGAAGCTCTCCCGCAGTCCCATACATCCCTTCTTAACACTTTTACAGACATGCATTTCTTTGAAATTCTTAGTTTTGGAGGATTACACCAACTCTTTTTCTTTTAAAATTTTTTGTAGCCATCCCCTTTTCTTGCTGTTTGTTTTATAGCTTACCAGTCCTAGATCTGATGCTTTCCTGAAGTTTAGGGAGATAAAATCTATTTCATTCCCGCAGTCTAGCAAAGGGACTCTTGTATGTATCCGGGAGAGCTGTGGACAGCACCATTTTTCTGCCAGTATGCTTCATGGTTTTCATTCACATCTGTATCCACCTCCATCATATGAAAAGCTTACTTAGAGTCCTGCATATTTCAGGGCTTGCAATAACTTTATATGGCTGTTAATCTCACCATTTTCCCCACACATTTGCTCTTAAGTCAGACCTTACTAACAGGATCTCAAGTGACTGACTACAATCCCTGCCTGCTAGAGATGTCCCCAGTTTTGGCAGCCACAGCTTGGTGTGCCCACCTTGCTTCAGCCCCACTAGCTGGCTCTTGTGATGAGAGCTGTCCCTGGCAACACAGGGACCTGCCCCAGCCCCTGGATTCATTGGGCACCTACCCGGGGATCAGTGCATTCCTGACTTCCAAGGAAATCACTGGGCAGGTCAGACAGAACACTATGCATTTGAACTGCTCAAATCCTTGCAGAAAGATCAGTGAAACAGGGTGGAGGAAGTTATGCAAAACTCTGGCTAGACAGACCCAAAAAAAGAAAAAACATAAGCCCACGCCCTCTGTCTGGTGATCCTGATGACTGAGCAACAGTGGAAACACGTTTATTTGCCAAAAAGAGCTTCCCTACTCCTTAAAAGGAGCTGTGTACACTCATCCCTGTCTTTGTGGTCCTCTTAAGCACTTGCATCTCCAGTGCAAGGAATGAAAAGCTGGTCAAAATTCGTCACTGGAATGAAATGCGAGTTTCCTGCCGTCACTCATCCTTTACCTCTTCCTTTCTCTGCGAATAGATAAGGAGGTGGCTCTCTCCAGAAGGGTTTGTTTGCTTTGTGAGGCATTTCAAGCCGAGTGCCCAAGGCTGTAAGGTTAATGCTGCAGAACAGGGTGTATTGTTTCTCAAGTCAAGTTCTGATTTGTGCAAGAAGGAAAAAAGTAATTTATCAAGCTGTTTTCCCCTCTCATAAATAGAGATGGTTAGAAGCGATTTTTGCAAAGGTTTTGGTGAGACATGGAAAGTATTCTCTGTTCTCTCTGTTTGCAATCAGCCCTCCTCATATTTTTTTCTTCTAACCAGCTATTTTGAAATAAGTCTGATTAGCCTACTCCTAGCACCTATTTTAGATTATGGCATTGAATAATGTTTTACGGTGTGTATGTACTGCATACACGATGTATTATTTTCTTAAATCTATCATCAATTATTTTTTTCTTTGGCACTTCCTGTCAGCTAAACAGAGATAACTGAATTTGGATGTGAATTTTATGGGTGGAGAGGGAAGGAAAAGAGGAGGTGGAGGGGGAAGGAGCAGCAAATTGTTTTGCAAAGAGTCTCTGGGCTGGAGCCATGCTTTTGTTTGAAAACATAGATATATACCCAGGGACCGCTAATGTTAAAAATAGCATAATGGCAATAATCTATGAGAAGGCCTAAGTTATAGGTCATGTAGCTATTAATGAAAAGCACCTATGGCTCTAAGTATCATTTGCCACATGTTGGATTCATGTCTCAGTCCCAAAGGTTTGTGGGATGAGGGAAACCAGCCCATAGGGGCTAATCTGGTAATTCTAGCATGTGCCTCTATCGTCACAGAAAATTGTCATAATCCACTTGACTAGTCCAGTGAGAAACAAACTGAGGTTAGGTGAGCACTGCTGTCCTGTTAGCAGAGGCCTGGAGCAGGCTGGGCTGGGGGGAGGAACAGGGTGCCTGCTCAGGATGTGGGTCATGCCCCATGGAAGAGAGCTTTTTGAGATTTTCCCCTGCTGGGCTAGGAGTGGTGGAAACCCTGCCCACAAAAGAGAGGTGGAAATATTTTTATAGCTGCTTGTACTTGCGCTTCCCTGGATTATTCAGATACTACAAGGATGAAAGCTGTAACACTTGCAAGTTCCTCAGCTACTACAGTGTTGCAAGCTATATGAGGTAATAGAGAAATATTTCATTCATTTCCAGGGACCAGCTCGCTGGCTCTTTTCCAGCAGCACTGTAAACTTGTAAAACTGATGGATCAGCTTCCCAAAGGTCTTTATTACCAAGACTTCTGACTTCTCAGCAACTGGAATAGCCTTGTAAACTATTCAGAACATGCAAGATGCTTCAAATAAGCTTGCAATTAGTTTTCCCCAGGGTTTTGTGCTGGACTTCTTTTCCCAAAGACTCTTTTCTGTCATATTTAGCACAGGAGGATTGGATGAGGCTCTCTTGGGGCTTATCTCTGTCAACAGGAAAAGGGCACTTCTAAACAAAATTAAGTGCTACTGCTCCCTTCCTCAGAGGCAAAAAACACTTCAATGACTAAGTTATGTCTCCAAACTGGTTAAAAAAATTCCCTACATTGGGATGACTTGGACCTGCTTCCAAAGGGGCTTAGCACAAATATGTGTATAACTGAATTTCAAACACAGTTCTGCATGTGAATCAAACTCTACAAAATGCCATTACTTTGACTTTTGCCATATAAAATACGAACTGGTGTGTGCCTCATGTCTCTCTCAGCTGTCCTATTTTGATATCACTGACTCTCTGTGTCATTAAGGCAAAGAGTTCCCGAGTGAAGTTGTCTTCTGTTTGCTGATGCCTGGAGCGCAGTCCAGGTACCTCATCATCACACATGTGATACTGGATTCATTTTTCATTTTCTTAAAGTTTGTCTTTGGAAAGGTTCTGTTTTTGAAAGTTGAAACAATATTTAGACATCTAATGATAACATATATAATGTATATATACAATGTAGAATATGTCATAAATACATATATATGATATATGACATAAGGCTATACTGGTAACATTTTTTTTTCACTATAAAGGAAGAACAAAGAATTAAATTGCCCATGCATACTTCTGGATGATAAAAGCTGTGAGCTGTGCCCTTCCCCTTCAGTTTCAGGCAAATAAAAATAAAACAGGAGCAGAATAACCACTTTGTTCCCTAGCCCTGCCCCGGGTGTATAAATAGCAGGCAGCCCTGCACCCGAGTGGCTGCTGGAGTTCCGCTCATTCCAGGGATCTTTGAACACCCTCTTATCAAAACAGAAAGGCTGACTTCACCCCTGCTCTCCCCTGATTGATTTCATGTTGGGAACAGGTAACACGACAGCTTCCATTGTCCTTGAATTAGCCACCTACTTTCAGAGGTCAAACAAACAGGCTGAAGGTCTTGAAACTCACTTCAGCTAATTGCTGCCAAAATTCCTTCTCCACGAAGTAAGCAGGGGCTGGAGCACTCCCGGGTGACAAATGCTCTCCAGAGAGATGGACAGAAACCATCCTGAGCAGGCTAACAAGGGGTATCGAGCTACAGGGCTGGGGAAGAGGCGAAATGCGAGATAAAGTCCACTGCCAATTTTAAACTTAGCAGCCAGAGCCACAGAAAGTTTCTACTTGATTTTAATAGGCTTTGAAGTTTTGGTCAAGCTGAGGTGGAGCTGAGCAGTGGCATTAGGACATGGCTGTCAGATTCAATCCTGGAGCTCTGGAGGCTCAGTGTTACACTGGGCACCAGCACGGCCCTTTACTTGCTGAAAGCTTTCTGGCACCAACATTTCCTACCAGCTTTCTGCTTTTGTGTTTTTAGAAACAATATGAGTTTAGATGCAATAGGTGGTGGCTAAAACTTTTCACTCTTCTCCCTCTCATTTTCACAGTTTTCTCCTTCCACCAGTTTTCTAGCTGTTTTGTTGACTAGTCTCTTAAAATATTTCTCTGTCATTTAGCACAGACACTGCAGGTACTGCTGTGCAACATGTGTCACGCATTTCAACACGTACACCGTGCCTGAAGTGATTGATGTCAGTGTTCTGTCACTCTCGTGTATTCTTTAGAATGAAAGCTTAGGGAGTGAGAGGATTGTATCACTGTGCTTTGAAGGGTGGTTCTCATGCAAAGAGAGGGAAAGTGCAGGCCTGTGCCCAGCTAATGGGTTGCAGGCACTTCATGTTCCTCCAAAGTACTGTCAGCTCCTGTTTAACCCTAGACTGATTAATGTGACTCTATGTCCCACCTGTAGCTGCACAGATGCTGTGAACAGGCAGCTCGTAAAGCCAATTGCATTAGGCCCTGCTTCACTTGCAGTTGTTTATATATAGCCTGACCTCTGCAGGAAATGGTGGTACGTTTTCCCATAGGTGGGTATAGTAAACAAGCTCGGAGAATAACCCAGATATCCATAGTTTTGATTTGTCCATGGTAGGCGACCACCTTGCTGATAGGAAGCATGGATGAGAAATACTTCAACAACAGCTTTTTCTTTCTTTTCCTCTTTCCTTTAACTGTCTAAGAGAGTATTTTACCCTTGCTTTAACAGCCTTAAATTCTAAAATACTGCTTTCTCCCTCTTTCGTTTCCTATCCCGTTTTGAAACAAACGACGTTCTGAGTGACCTGATTTAGTTGAAGATGTCCCTGTTCATTGCAGGGGGATGACCTTTTAAGATCCCTTCCAACCAAAACTAGTCTGTGATTCTATGACACTAAGTTCTCTGCTTCTGCTGCCTTGCGAATATTGCCATGATAATATTTTGTGTCTAAGGCATTGTGAAACGTCCCTATAATTTAATACTGGCTCTCTCTGTTTCCATCGTCACTCAGACCTCTGAGCAGCCTTTGACTCCTGTGGCTCCCGTCCGAACATCTCTCCAGACAGAGCTTGCAGCACTTCTGCACTTTCCTCCCAGCACGGCTTCTTGTGCTTGCCAAGGGCAGCCTGTGTCAGACTAACCTCACAGCTGTCCTGTCACTGAGACCATAAACAAAGGCAATGTGTCAGATTTCATTCATCTGGGCTTCAGGATAGCATCTGATGTCCTGCTTCAATCCTTACACGGCCAAAACCACCATTTTTATGCAAGGTGAGCAGGAAGACTGCAGCAGGGAAGACCACAACAAAAAGTACCAGGCAGAAAGGCAGTTAATGGGGTTTGTTTACATATTTGCATATAATTATATAAGTGTATGGTTATAATACCAAAAGGTCTTGAAATCTTTCCTGCTTAATGTTTTCATCAGTAAACCGGGCACGAAGTGTGCAAGTTTGCTAATGATATTTGTGGATGACAAAAGTTAGGAGGCCCTATCAGGAGTAAGAAAGAGCTGAAAAATGTTATGGCAAGAACAGTGTAACCGAGTTGAATTCAGAAGCATAATAACAAAAGCACACATATGCATATCGTTTATCAGTAAACTGAAAATGGAAAAAAAATAGAAAAAAAATTATGAACTGTGCAGTTCTCTAGCACCTTTGGAGCACGGTTATGATTTTCTTTGGAGAGGGAAATGTCATTCTGGGACATGTCAGTCAGGAGGTTTCCTGTGGAAACACTAAATCCACGACAGAAGATGACATCAGTAAGGTGTCCTTAGGACACTACATATGATTTTGATGTCTTGTGCCCATGGAAAATACAAACCCGAACAGGTGTGAGGAAAAGCTACTGAGATCACCAGGAGTGCCACGATCTTTCCTTACAAATGGAGGGCAAGGCAACCTCGACTTGTTCAGCCCAGGAAAATGAAGGTTGACAGGGGATATGGTTTCCCTCTAAAAATACCCAGGAGTCAAACAGCAGTGGGGGAGAAGAACTATTTAAACCCATATGTGACTAAACTTAGTCAGGAAATAAGATGCAGGTTGCAGGCCATTAAAACAAACAGGGGCAAGAACAGCCTTCCGATGGGAACAGCTGAGATCAGAAAAGCACAAGCACTTCTAAGATGTAAATTCAATTGGGAAGAAATGCTGTAGCATTTCAGCAGGAAAAGGCTCAGGCTCAGGCTTGATGATACTTCAGTTTGTGTGGCTCCTGGATCCACCCAGGGAGGGCACAACAGTTTCTGACAGTGAGGGATGCTTCTATGTACCTGTGCTCCCTTCTGTCCCTCTTGCTCGTCTTGATTTATGTACAACATTTTGGCCAAAATGTCCGCACAATGCAGGTTTCATTCCTCTGGGGGTGACACCCAGATCTACGTGGCAGCCAGCCTTGCAAAGTCAACAAGGAACCAGTGTTTTCACAAATAAATCATTGCAAAATAATTCACACATAAATATGACACTGGTGTGTACAAGTTTGGTTCAAATTCTTAAGATGTATAAATATAAGCATCTCTGGTGGCTGCTTCTTTTTTCCCCCCATTCTGCTCTGCCAGTAAAGTTTAGATGTATTTTATTTACTATGGGAATGGCTATTAGTTGATATAATATTTTTTGTGGGCAGCAGTTAAAATAAGATCTCCTGGACATGTTCTCAGACCTTGAGCTGCAGGCATGAACTGCTCTCATGACTGTTTTGTATTCCTCTGAGAAAAAAAACCCCAAACAACTCTAGATGTGGTTACAAAGGCCTAGAGAGGTTTCTCTATATGCACAGGTTTTTGTATGGCTTAACCTAAGCAGTTATAAAATCCAGGGTAGCTAAGTCAAGGCAACAGGAATGATATGTTGATTTTCTTTTTTTCCTTAGTTTATATCCATGCACTTGTAAATGTATCGTTAGACCTGTCACCAGTTTGGATGACGTCCATTTTTGTGCCAGTTCAGTTACGTGAACTGGCTGATGTGCTTTGACCTGAGGATGATTCGAGGTTGTGGTGGTGAAGCCCCAAATGACATCTGCTGAGTGGCCAGGCTGAACAGCAGAACAGATCCTGCAAAAAAGGCTGTGCTTTTGTGAGTGATTGGTGTCGGTAGGAATAATGCAGGGGAGCTGCCTGCTCCCCTCCTGTGCCGTCGGTCCAAACCCCTGTGCCGGGCTGCTCCCGCCCTGCCGGGCCCTTCATGCTGCTGCAGCTTGCACCCGCTCCCTCCCTCGCCAAGGCAATCTGTTACACACAAGTCTATAGGCAAAGCTGCACCTCTTCTCCCGTGGCATTAATTAACATAAATAACTGCAAGGATCACTCTGAAAGTTTGCCTGTTTACCTGCCAAACCCTCCTTAATTGGTATTCGTGGTGAATCTCAAACATAGATCAAACACATCACTCAGCAAGCCCTTCCTGCACAGCTGATCGACTGTAATTAAACCACACCAAGCCACAGGTTTCTGCATTAACCATTCCCTGCCAATAAGGAAAAGGAAATTAAGGCAGGCAGCTAGCTTCAAGAGGTAAGAACAGGGATGACTGAAGGCATTACTCCTGTAACTTGTTTGACTGTCAAGAATGGTAAATATGAAGTCTGATGGTTTTTTCCTTCCTTTTTTCTTCCCATGCACTGCTCCATTTGAAGAAGCAGAAAGGGCTATGTCAGCCTGGAGCAGAGTAATCCAGTAGTTAGTTGTTAGTATCTGTGAAGGAATTTGGAAGAACTGGTTTCAATTCTTTGACAGTTGATTCTTTGCATGTATAAATGTTTATTGCCTCTGGTCACCATCTGTAAAATGGGGCTAATGCCTCACAGCAGGGCTAAGGATGAAGCTGTGATGTTCTGAGAAGCTTCAGACTGATCTCAGTCCCTAAAGTGGGCCATGTTTAATGAGAAGATAAGCACATAACCTTAAGCTTCTGAAAAGGTTAATTGTGTTTCCTGGAATGAAGAGGTTTAGTTGCTGTTTCATTGGTTTGGACTCACAAGGTGGAAATGTTTAACCTGTGGCATGGGCCGTGGCATCCACGTAGGTGGCCCTTCTTTTACCTGAAAAGGAGGGAACTAAACAAATATTCCTAGCTTAGAGCTAGGAATGACCAGGCTCCGATGTGTCTGCTCAGTCACTACAAAGGAGTCCAGTAATAACATACGCTTATTTCCTCTGTTTATGCAATTTAGCAAGGTTCTAGGGACATTGTAAATAAGGAGTATTTTATTAGTAAATATTACTTTCTCTTTATGAAGAAAAGCACCAATAAAGAAAAACTAAAGAAGGCTTGATTAGCTAAAATAAAGAAGAAATTAGGGTACAAAAAAGACTAATAAATCCATTTATAACATTAAGATCCTCAATGGCTAGAGTGGGAACACCCACACCGTTAACTTTTCAATCTGAGGAGAGCCACGGGCTTAAAGGCTGTCTTGATCACCAAGATGGGGAGTGAAATGCTGTCAGAGAGGACCACAGCTACAGAAGAAATAACACAAGAAAACATACTAGTGCAAAAATGGGCTGATGACAAGTGAAGATGGTCAGCACAGCTGGAGAGAGAACAGGGCTCTAAAAGGAGAGAGAAAAAAAAAAGGTGACGAATAAGAGTAAACTTGACCATGGGGTTTTTGTTGGCTGACAAAGCTGTCCCAACCAAAGTGAATTGGGTGGGTCTGGCTGCCCAGCTGGCTGGATCCTGAACCCCCTGCCTGCCACTCTGTGCCTTCCCACGGCTCTGTGCCCGCTACATGGTTCCTCCCATGCGAAGAAGTCTTTGGGCTAACTGGACTTATTGTAGTGGACAGGATGTATGAAAGAGTAATGTATTGGTTTGGCATGGCCTGGTTTTGGGTAGCAGGGGGCCAGAGAGATGGCTCCTGTGAGAAGCTGCTGGAAGCTTCCCACCATGTCTGGCAGAGCCAATGGCTGATGGCTCTGAAGATGGACATGCTGCTGGCCAGAACTGGGCCAATGAGAGAGGCTGGTTACCGCCTCTGTGATGACATATTTAAGAAGAAAATTAAAACAAAGGGGGTTTTGCTGCTAGCCAGAGAAGAGGAAGCGGTGAGAATATGTGAGGGAAAACAACATGGCGACACCAAGGTCAGTGGAGAAGGAGGGGGAGGAGGTG
>WEIT01042070.1:13731-27302 GCA_013389985.1 Dryoscopus gambensis | reverse complement strand
GGGGGCAGGAAGGCCCGCTGGCCGCTGCGGGGCCGGGCGGCTCTGTGCCCCGGCCGGCAGTGCTGCGGGCCGGCGTTCCTGCCGGGGATTTGAAATTCCCCCTTCCAGACGCAGATCCACCAAGAGTTTGATCGTCTAAAGGAAAGTTGCACAATTTCACCCTTAGCTGGTTTGTTTGCACAATGCTCCCCACGTGAAGCGAGGTTGGTGGTATGTGGTGTTTTCCTTCAGCTGTTGGCCTGGCACATTTTAAGAAATTTGTTAAATAAAACTTTGGACGGGTCTTCGTCTGCCATTCCTTCCTGGTGTATCTGTCAGGCTGGAGAAGAAGATGTATCATCAGAATTAAGGGGGTGAGAAAGGAAAGATGAGTGATGCTGAGTGGGATGCACGGTATTTCAGCGTGCAGTCTCTTCCCTCCTATTTCTAGTTGCTACAAATGAAAAAGAATGGTATCCATTCCTAATATAATTTAAACCTTTTCCTGGGTCTGTAATTGTAACTAGCTGTCGCTCAGTTTAAAAAAAAAAAAAATTAAAAAAGCCACACAAGTTTCTATTGACAGGTAAAGATTTCTCGCCTGTGTGGAGCAACTGCACTGTCTGCTGGTCATTAGATGTGGCTTGCTTTTCTGCAGTCTCATAATTTACAGTGACCTGTCACTGCAGTGGATTTCATTTAACGGGAGTGAAAAGATTTTGTGTTTTTATGCAGAAAGAAATCTGTGACTAATTCAGATCCTCTTTTTAAAAGAATTTTGTGCACGGGGCAATTAAACAGCTTAGTTCTCGCTTTAGTGGTAAGCAAGCCCCCTAAGAATCCTAGCACAAACTTGGCTGGGGCTTTTCTTCCTCTTTAGCCACAGGAGAGCTCAGTCTTGTGTGTTTCCCCTTCTGTACATTGGTGCTTGTTGAGGCTTTTAAGGGGGGGTTGAGCCAGAGCCTGGGGTCAGAGCTGCCCCTTTGCTGGATGCCAGCAGGCAGGGGCAGGTTGGGAATGGCCCAGTTACTCAGGCACCTCTGGTACAAGCTCCAAATTCTGCTCCCTAGTATATATTTATTGTGCCGCCTAGTGCTAGTAGCCCCGCTCTGGTCACCTGAGCGGCTGTCGGTGTGAATAAAGTTGACTGTTTGAATTAGAAACGAGTCTGAGCAGTGGATCGCTGCTGCTCTGGGAGGTGAACCCAGAAACGTGTGTTGTGGATGACTCTCTTGAGGAGTGACATCCCTGCACCGATGGGGGCAGCCCTGCTGGCATGGTCCTTGTGGGTGGGCCGCATTTGGAAAAATCCACTGTCTCCGAGAAACTAACACGGCCCCCCTGCAGTGTATGAGCGGCTAAAACCGGGCTTTTCAGAGTTTGGTGGGGTTTGCAGCCGCCTGCCGCTGCTTGGCTGAAGGTCCACCTTAAATGTCCCTATATGAGTATGGAATCTGGCTGTGCCCGGGTGTAGTCTTACACCAGCCCGCCCTGGTGTGCTCCTGCCGGGCTTCAACTATACAAAAATAGACGGCATCCACTACCTAAGATGTCATTGTAACATTACTTATCTGAGGTGGAACTGAAGCCGTTATCTTTGACCCTGAGCAGCACTTAAGTATCTCAGTTGCTGTTTAAAGGTAATTTGTTTCTCGCATTTGAGGGGAGGGAGATGCTTGGGTTTTGCTTCCTCAGCATTGAGTCGTGACTGTGGATATTTTGCTTTAGTTCACAGCTTTCATTTTGAGGTTTGGTTTTAATATCTGTCTTGTCTGTGACATTGTTCTGCCATCATGAAGCTATGCTATAAAAATAAAAAAAGTCACAGGGATTTTATTTTCTTCTGATTAACTGCAAAGCTGTGATGCTTTGACATTGTTGCATTTAGAAATAAGCTTTGAGCTGATGACATGGCAGCATATGATATTAATTTTGTTAGAAATGAATGTGCCAGTAGTGCTAATGCCTTCCATACTTGGGTTTAAGGGATGCTATCAATTCAGGCTTGTCTCAAATTGACTTTTTTTAAGCTGAGCTTTAATGGTGGGAGTTTTTACCCCTGCTGCCCCACGCAGTGTTTTGTTAGTAAAAAGTAGTCGTCAAACGTTTTGGCAGCAGCAGTTCTCCAAGTTATGTTTCTTCCTAAGCTATGGAGAGAAACAACATATGAGGAATAAAAGCACAAGTCAGACGGACCTGGTGCGGGTTTTTTGGCTGTTTTGGGGGGAGGGGAATACAGCCAAAGAAAGAAGGTTTTCAGAGTTGCAGACAGTGCCTTTTGTTTTTATCACCTTTAAATTAAAACTCTAATCCTCTTCTGCAGGCATCAGTTCTTTGGATTTGGTCCTTGAATACTAAACATCATGAGCAACTACAGCGTGTCTTTGGTCGGGCCAGCTCCCTGGGGTTTCAGGCTTCAAGGGGGCAAGGATTTCAATGTGCCTCTGTCTATCTCTCGAGTAAGTGCATTTGCTTCTTTTCCTGTATGTGAATATCTGTTATGCTGTGGCCAACCCACAACCTTCAGACAAAGCCATTAATTACAGACACGGGGGCTCAGCTTGCCCTGTGGCATGGAGGACTGTTGGGGGTCGGGGAGGGAGGGATAGAGCCAGGAAAATAAATCTTTATTGTACGAAGGCTCCAAGAAAATTAGCTTAGGAAGGATTTGTTCATTTGAAATCGTTGTTTTATCTGCATTTGTTTATTCAAATAACAAAAAAAACCCTACCCTTGAATTCCCTTCCCTGCTCCCATCCAGAAAACAGAGATGCAGAGTTTGGAGGCTGACAGGAAACAAGCAATTTACTTTGCTGGGCTGAGCCTGTGCAGTTCAAATGGGAAGCAGTGGGGAAAAAAATCACTCGTTTTACCCTTGTTTATTCAGCAGCTCTGAGCTGCTCAAGGATCTTGTGGTGTCTGTTATTACAAATCCTACCACTTGTAATAAAAAGGTACTTAAATGACTGTAGTTGTAAATAGCAGTTCATCAATATGTGCCTGAGTGAACATGCCAGTTTCTCATGAGTGTTTTATAGAGTATGTGCTCTGAACTGGTATTCAAAGGATTTGAGAAACTAAGTCAAAACAAATACGATCTTTGTACCCAGCACTGTCTAACTAGTTTCCTACTTTAAAACTGTGTTTTCAGGGAAGGCTTATCTTTCAGTGTGGGCTGGGTTTCCAAGCCTTTTTCAGATGGCTGAAGCACTTTCCACATAAAATATAGGGACAAACTCTGCAGTATTGAATTTCTAGGATCACTGGAAATCTCTGGGTGAAGGGACTGGCTTTTGATGGCTCTGTACCCTGACACCTTTAAATCTGATTCACCATGTGAAATCATTTATATACAAATGGCCCCTTCTCTGTCAACAGCTCTCCTCTCCCTCCTGCATTTTCGTGGAGTTTAGTGACAAAGATGAATTATTTTTTACACCTGTTGGGTCTGCAGAATTGATACTGCCCTGGGAGATGGAGCAGGTTTCTATTTGGGTTTATGCATCATGGCGATATTTTTAGCTAATCTTAACTAGTGTTTCAAACCCTTCCAGTTCATTTAGTCTTAGCTTATCTTATCCACTGGTAGATTATGCTGGTGAAATTGAAGTGCAGTGTGGCTCTGAAAAATTCTTTTTATATGGCTGAAATAGACTGTAAAGCTGTAGAGGTGCCTGTGTACTGATTAGGACAGTTAATATCTGAGACAAAAAGGGATTGAAAAGCAGTTTATTCCTGAATTCCAGGGACTTGAAGGCTGAACTGTAATTCAGTCTCTCCTTCAGTAGCTGGTTACTTGTACACTAATGAGAAATTTGAACTGGGGATGTGGATAGCACTCTACTGATTTGATGGTCCAAGAGCTTTCATGACCAGGATTTACAAAGGCACAGGAGCTTGCCTGCACAGGGTCATTGTGCATGAGACTGACGAGCAGTTAAGCGCTACAGGCAGTAAGCCATGCGAAACAACCAGTTTCAGGAAAGGGTAATACTTTTTTTGTAGAGGCCTCTGTTATCCTGGAGATCTAGAGTGCAGTCCTGCTGTAAGCAGGCTTCCCATGTAAAAGAGGAAACATATGTTGGAATTAACCTAGACTACAGCTTTATTGCAGGAATCAAATACGCTGTCTCACAGAGTAGCCCGGAGGAACTGGCCTAAATAGTTACCTATAAAAGCCTCAGTTATGGGATTCCCTAATGACAAATGTCAGTGCCCACAAGAGCAGAACATAATGAAAGATGGGGACTGGTGTGGTTTTGGAACTTTAATTTGTGCATGGGCGGGGAAGCACAATCTCCACTTCAGCTATTATACCTCAGCACCGCTCCTCAGCTGTGCTGTTTCTTCCTACTTGTAGTTAAGAATATGCAAGTATTACACTGCCTGGTGCCTTTTTTTTTCTATTTCCCCCCCTCCTTTGGATCAAAAAAAAAGCTTAGTTCTGGTATGCCAATCCAGCTTTGGCCCGATAGTTTTTACTGGAAGAATTTAACACCCGTGTTCCTGGTATGCTAGAACAGTGTGTACAATTCACCCCCCCCTACCCCCCCGAAAGCCCTTCTTTTCCTGATGTAGCATAAATTCCTGCCTGTGTCTGAAGACTGCTAATTAAATTATTTTAGCAAAACAGTAATAAGACAGCATAATTATGTTCCTTGGCAGGGAGGACTGTTTGGTTTTTAATTTGTCCTCTAGATGCTGAAGATGAATGCTGGGCTGCTGGGGGCTAATTTCCTGCTTTAGTTTAAACTTGAAATTCAGTTTAAATAGAGTGTGGTCTATGGAACTCAGAAAATACACTGGTTTCTAAAGCTGTTTATCTGAAAAGTTAATCTCTTCACTACTGATTTGAACAAATTAAAATCTCCCACTTCCTTGGAGAAAGTTTTTAGTAAGTCACTTGAGTTTGTACAGGATACAGTTTAAATGGGCATACTCCTCGTTGCCTCTGTAGGGTAAAATGAGCCTGTTTTGTGTCCTTCAGTTGAAATTCTTATGGTTAGTTAAGGTTAACATTAGTGCAAGGGCAGGATTTGATTTTTTTCTGAAGTAGTATATTGCAGGCTAGTTGGAACCTCATAACCAATAGCAACAGTTATTGCAGGGTTGTGTCAGTCACTTTATATTGCTGAGTGCTGTAAAGCTGCTATGTATAATTATGCAGCTGTACACGTTTCATGAGATGTAATAAATGTGATGTTGGGGTGGCTGTGATGGGATAGTTATTATGTATATCACTGTGAGTATATACTGCATATGCACATAGTTACGTATACATATATGACATATGTAAAATGTGTATTCAGTATGTATGTCCGTACAACACAAACACATGCAGAACTTGTTATGTGAACTTATATCTGGCTGGACTTCAACAGGGTGGCCTTTCCCAGTCCTCCTCCCTGCCTGGCAAAGGCACTTGTCTGAGCCCTGCAGAGTGCCATTGCACAGGTCAGGAATTTAACACTGGGAAGCTGATGCGGGGCGGGAGCACTGGTGGGAGTGTGATGGGCGGTATGGTTCCCATGAAGGAAGGGCCCCTGGGAAGGAAGTTGCTCTGAAAGTAATAAGGATAAAGGGTGGGTTGAGGTTTATTAACAGCCAAGTGTTAAAGTGGCTCGGGCTGCCACATGTAAGGGTACTGTAGGGCTTCCAGGTAGTTAATTCTGAGGTGGCATTTGTGTAACAAGAGATTGCAAACTGTGAGCAGTTAGCCTGCGGTGAAGAAGGTAGAAATTACTAGAGCCCAGGTATGCAAACTTGGATATTTCTGAGTTGCTGTTCTTACTGTTTCCTCATGGTGGCTTATGTTAATTAAGGAAGCAACTGTTCTCCTCCTTATTCCTTCAAGACCTATGGTATGATGCAAAAATGTAAAAAAAAAAAAACCAACCAAAAAAAAAAACCAACAAAAAACCCACCCCCAAAAACGGAAAGCTAGAGGACATGAGAACAAGATTTGTTTGAGGAAGAATTTATTCTCATTCAGTAGAGGAAAAAAATGCAGTTTTGGAAATAAAGTACTCCAACATACTGCTAGGCAGGATTCACGAAATGGCTCTTGGGCATGGTAAATACTATATTAACACAATCTGAGGTTGATCATATCTACAACATGATCTATGTTATTTAGGTGCAACACAGTAGCTTTTAAAACTATCCATACTTCTTTAGAGTTTGGATTATTATGTTTATTTCACTTTTTTGGGAGTTGGTTAGCTCCCGATGCTTCATTAATGTAACCAGAATAAACTCAATAAGCATGACTAACACTAGAACTGTCAAAACTGCTGTCCTCTGCAGATTGAAATAAATGGTGTTTGATATTGATGATGTATTCATTATGTTGGGATGACCTGTGAGAGGTTTGGATATTTGTGTGCTTGATGTGTTAGCAGCTTATCAAAATTTTTGTGATGTAGTCTCTAAAAGGTACTTCTTTCTGTTTTATGGCAATA
The DNA here is from genome assembly GCA_013389985.1 of Dryoscopus gambensis. Classification (NCBI taxonomy): domain Eukaryota; kingdom Metazoa; phylum Chordata; class Aves; order Passeriformes; family Malaconotidae; genus Dryoscopus; species Dryoscopus gambensis. The sequence goes on along the minus strand of WEIT01042070.1, from coordinate 20,862 downwards.
TTTACTACTAGAACCAAGGAAATACTCAAGCAAAGCTATAGTTTGAAGAGGAATGTAGTCCATAGGCAATATATACCCTCCCATCTAATGCAAATACATTAGATGTTTTCCTGTATTTAAAAGTTACTTTTTTGTTGAATCCTGGTGGCAACTTTAGCTGTTGTCTTTCAGAAGATGCTTTGCTATTTGTTTTTTCTCTTGCTGTAGAAATTAAATGGAATACAGTCATGTTGAAATGCTTGACCCGACTGACAGTTCTGTTTTTCTACTGAAGCTTCTTTCAGAGTGTTTCCCACACTGCCAGCTTCTTTCTGCTTCACTGATCACTTTTCTTCTTCAAAATACCCCAAACAAACACCATTCCCCCCTCAGAAATATCCCCTCGGTTTTGCAGTTTTTTCAGTTTTCATTATTTCAGCTGTTTCAAGGATGTTGTTTTGTGTTGAAGTTCCAAGCTTATAGTTGATGGAAGACTCATGATAATAAATCTGTTGGCAAGAAGTACACTCAAGGAGTAGGTGGAAGAGCAGCCCACCTTGGGATGAAGTAGGGAATGCAAGTACGGCATGTCAGCTGCTCAGTATTCATCCCACGCGAGCATCTTGACTTTCTTTACACTGGTGTTGTGAGGTCATTAATATGTGTGAAAATAGTGAGAAGACAATAAAGGAAAATGATGTTTTGCATGGACCTAGAGCATGTCAACTTTGACTGGCTAGAGCCTGGCTGAGCCTCTTGCTCTTGTGTTTGTGTGAATTATTTTATTTAGCCATGTGTCATTTCCAGTAAAATCAAGTTTTGTGTAAGTATGAAATAAGTTGTTTTAATGGAGGGCTGGAGAAATTGTCTTTCAAGCAGGTGTGTGAATAGGAGAGAAACATTAGAACTGCTGGCCTGGCCAGTGATAATTGTGTCAGTAACTTTATGCTTCATCCTGGAAGCTACTGAGAGCTCGTAACTAAACCCTAACTGGCAGCTACTGGCATTGCTGTGCTGGGTTGATTTGTTACTGAGTTGTATGGTTTGCACAAAATACAGCTGAAGATGCATTCCACTGCTGCAGCTGAGGTGGATTGGGAACTGGCCAAATGGCAGAGCTCGGGGTCGTGATCAGTGGCACAGAGTCTAATTAGAGGCCTGCAGCCAGCGGTGTTCCCCAAGGGTCAATCCTGAGTCCAGTCCTGTTAAGCTTCCTCATTGGTGACCTGGATGAAGGGATAGGGTGTCCTCTCAGCAAGTTTGCTGATGGTAGAAAACTGGGAAGAGCAGCTGACACATCAGTAGGCTGTGCTGCCATTCAGCAGATCTGGGCAGGCTGGACTATTGGGCAGAGAGGAACATAATGGAAATTCAACAAAACACAAATGCAGGGTCCCACACTGGGGAAGAACAACCCTATGTGCTGGCACAGGCTGGGGACTGATCTGCTGGAGAGCAGCTCTGCTGAGGAGGACCTGGTGGACAACAAACTGTCCATGAGCCAGCAGTGTGTCTTGGTGGCCAAGAAGACCAGCAGTATCCTGGGGTGCGTTAGGAAGAGGAAGATGATCCTGCCTCTGTACTCAGACTTGGTGAGGCTGCATCTGGAGTGCTGTGTCCAGTTCTGAGCTCCTCAGTACAAGAAATATTATGGGGGTCCAACAAAGGGCTATGAAAATGAGTAGGAGACAGGAGTATTTCTTTTATGAGGAAAGTCTGAGGGAGTTGAACCTGGAGAAGACATAGCCTGTGCCCGGGGCAAGGGACAACAGGCACAAACTGAAGCACAGGAAGCTCCATATGAATATGAGGAAAAATGTCTTGATTTCAAGGGTGGCAGAGCAGTGAAAACAAGCTGATGAGATAGGTTGTGGAGTCTCCTTCTCTGGAAATATTCAAAACCCACCTGGACACAATCATGTGCTAGCTGCCATGAGTTAACCTGCTTTAGCAGCAGGGTTGAACCAGATGCTCTCCAGACATCCCTTCTAATCCCAGCCTTTCCGTAATTCTGTAACTTCCTGACCCAGGTCAGAGATGCTGTCAGACATCACAGCACGTACCTGCTGATGCTGCTCCTGGAGCAGCAAATGCTGTATTTTACAGGAGCTATCAGTGCTTATGAAATGAATGGGATTTGCCAAGATACCAAGAAAGAAGTGTTATTCTGTTCTGTTTAATTCTGTTTACAAGATGTGGTTCACTGAAAAATACACTGAGAATGACAAATGAGCTACCAGTGCCAAAGTCTGTATCCTCTGTGCACCGAGTCCTGAAGGAGCAGAGGTTTTCCTTTGGATGATTACAAAGTTCCGAGCTGCACAAGTGGTTTAATATGAGCAAGTGTTCTGAAAGTCCTAAGAGTGCTGGTTAGTGCTTCAGAGTTTGCATAGTTGCCTGCAAGCAACAGTCTTTAGAGAGCTCCTCAGTTTAACTTGAAGATGGAAAGAGAGATCAGTTAGTACAGATGTAATTTCCCTGTTGCCTCTTTCCTCACTATGGTTTACATCTTTGTGCTGAAAATTGGGAAAAGGGATGTTTCCTCTGACCATTTGTTTTCCTTCCCTTGTCCATTCTGCTGTGCAGTTTAAAGAATGACAGACCAGCACTGGTGTGTGGGCTTGGGAAGAAGGGAGGGCTTGGGGGAGAAGAGGTGTAAGAAAACTGTCTGCATTTTGTTCTGTTCATGACCTTATTTGTTAGACAGCCTCTTCAGACTGTGTAGGAAGCTAACTTTTAAAAAATAGTTCCTCTGCTGATGTCATTCCACTGAAGTGGGAGAAAAAGGAACCAAAGATCTTGTAGCTGAGGGATGTCTGATGTGATGTGTGAGCACATTCTTTTTACATTAAAAAATGCTGGTTCTTATTTTTTCCCTTATAAGTGACAGTTTTACAGTATGAGGAGTATAAGCTAAATATTTCATGATGGAAAAACTTAAGTATTTGTTTGCAATATCTACTTCTCAAAGACAGATGTAGTGAAAAAATAAACTCTGATTAGATGTTCAGAGCAGATGCAAAATTGGCAGTCCTTCCAGAGGCCAAAAGAGAGGAGCATTTATTGAATAGTAACTGCAAAAAAATTAGGCATGTTTTCTTTGCAAGTATCTCGCCCTGGAGGCCTGACAGCTTCTGTCGACTTCCCCACCATTTGGAGATGCTATTTTTAGTGTAACTGTTTTTCTCATTATTCATTGGCCGATGGCTATCAAAAGGCATTGTGAGAAGAGACATGGTGTTGAAAGGTTTGTTTGTTTGGCTTTGGTATGGAGCCAGGAGATAACATTGTTGGCTTTTTAAAAAAATTATTATTTGTTTTGACTTTTTAAGAATGGATTTCACATGTTACCAATATAAAGGAAAGTGTGAGAGAAAACTGTCTCTCATATGCCTAAGGCGGTGGAAATATGGGAAAGGTGATATTCCTCCTGCCAGTGGTCATAAAAAATGAAAATTGAGGCTGAGGTTAGTTTGAGCAAATACGAGGAATAGAATCATAGAATCATTTAGGTTGGAAAAGTCCTGTAAGATCATTGAGTCCAACCACTAATTCAGCACTGCCAAGTCTGCCACTAAACCATGTCCTGAAGTGCCACATCTACACATCTTTTAAATGTCTCCAGGGATGGTGACTCAACCACTTTCCTGGGCAGCCTGTTCTAATGCTTAATAACCTCTTTGGTGAAGAATTTTCCTCATATCTGATGTAAACCTCCCTAGGTGCAACTTGAGGCCATTTCCTCTTGTCTTGCTTGTTTGCTGAGAGAAGAAGCTGACCCTCACCTTACTACAGCCTCGTTTCAGGTGGCTGTAGAGAGCAATAAGGTCCCCCTGAGCCTCCTTTCCTCCAGTTTAAACACCCCAGCTCCCCCCACTGCTCTCCATTAGACTTGTGCTCCAGACCCTTCCCTGACTTCTGCTGCCCTTCTCTGGACATGCTCCAGCACCTCAGTGTCTTTCTTGTAATGAGGGGCCCAAAACTGAACACAGGATTCAAGGTGTGGCCCCACCAGTGCCGAATAGCAGGGTACCATTCCTTCCCTGGTCCTGCTGGCCACACTATTGCTGATCCAGATCAGGGTGCCACTGGCCGTTTTGGCCACCTGGGCACACACTGGCTCATGTTCAGCTGCTGTCAACCAGCATCCCCAGGTCCTTTTCCACTGGGCCATTTTCCAGCCACTCTGCCCCAAGCCTGTCTCACTTCATGGGGTTGTTGTGACCCAAGTGATGACCTGGCACTTTTATTTGTAGAACCTCATACAGTTGGTCTCAGTCCATTGTTCCATTGAGTTTGTTTGCTTCTACAGGCGGCTGTTACAAGAATAGAGACAGAAGGGACGGAGGCCACTGCTAAGGCCAGTGTTACATAAGTTTGAATGACTTAAGTCTTCAGGGCAGTAACAGCAGTGAAAATATGACAGAAGTACCTCTTCAGGTTCCCTTACTATACGAGGTCCTCAAGCTGAATTTGCAGAGAGAGGTACTATCTTTCCTCAGAAGAGTTGATACGGGTTCCTTCCCCCTCTTCCCATTTATCTGCTTCTTTCATTACTCACCTTTCAACATTGTCAGTTACTGGGGTGGTGTCCCACACGCAGTAGCTTTTCATCTTTTGTCACTTCAAGACACAGTGCAGTTTCATGTAGTTGCTTGGGTATGCTGTCCCAAGTAGAGAGGTAGCAGGGGGACAAAATACCATGCTGCAAGTTGATGATCATGTAATGATGCACACCCTTAAAGTGGATTAATAAGTGCTGCACCAAAAACTGTACACCAAAACTGCTGGGTAAGCAGCCATAGAGCACAAAGACTTGTAGGCTAGAAAATTTCAAGTAGAATAGTCCATAATGTTTTACCACTATGGATTAGTATTACAGTTTTCTTCTCATTTTGAGTTATTCTTTTATTGGAAACTTCAGCCTAAACAGTTAAGTTTAGTAGAGGTAAATGCAAGAAATAGTTGAAAGTATTTGAACGAATGAACTCTCGCAACTGCTGTCAGCTGTGCCTGTAGCAAAGCCCTAAAGTAAAATGTAATGCCTTGTGTGAAGTCCCATAGGCTAAAAAGTGGATCTTGCCAGGTCTCTAGTAGTCCTGTTGGAAAGGTCAAATGGTTTGCATGTTAACTGGATATGAAAGAAGTTTGACTTATCCTGGTCTATATTAAGGAATGACCTAACACAGTATCTAGTTTTTTCCCTAACAAGTAATAGAACAATGTGAAGTACTTACCACGGGAAGGCAACTGAAACTTTTGCTTTGTGTTAATTATTTCATAGTTCTTTTGAAGAACCCTGACTAGTGATTTAGATGCTAAGCCTGGATTAATGTAGAGTGCATCACTTTCAGGAGGGTAAGACTCCCTGTTTGTTAAGCTTTTTTATTTATGAATGTAATTGGATTGTGTTCAGTTATTTTTTCACCCAAAATTTATTCAGGCTATGGAGAAAATGATCCAAGTATTTCTAAGTGTGGTGATGTATTGGTAGCAATATCATTTGAGATTTTTAAGAAGGAATTCTGTAGAGCCAAGGCAAAATGCTGTAAATATAAAAAATGCAGACATAAATAAAGGTGTATTTTTTGTTATTGAAAAGATTATATCACTTTAGTGGGAACTCTAGCTATAGAGCTATATAACATTTTGCTCAGAACCCTTAAAAAATAAAAAAAAGGCAGTTTTGCTGTGCAAAAGCTTTGTCTGCCAGGCAGAGCAGCTCAATTGCAAAGTTTATAGTGCATCTGCTATTAAAGATTTTTCTTTTTAGTGTGCATCTTATACATGATAAGCCAGGTGTAGTTTTGAGTCCAATGCTGCTGGTGTTTTCTACCTCTTCTCTTTGTGATTCTAGACTTTGCATTACATTGTGAAAGATGTGCAGTGGCAGATTCATGGGGTTGTTTGTCTTCAACTTCCTTGTGTATCTGAGCAATACCTTCTGTGTAATTTGCTTTACCTTTAAAAGGAGGGACAAAATCAGAAAAAAGGCAACAAAAAACCAGTGGAGATTTACAAACCGCAGAGCTTGTGGAAGTAGGGTTGGGCTTGCTTTTATTAGACAGTAGGGAAATGGAAGGCTTGTAAAGCTTTAAACATCAAAGACATCTTGATAAATTCATAGAATCGCAGAATGGGTGGGGCTGGAAGGGACCACAAGGGGTCATCTGGTCCAACCTTCCTGCTCAAGCAGGGTCATCCCAGAACACCTGGCACAGGATTGTGTCCAGACAGTTCTTGGATATCTCCAGTGAGGGACACTCCCCAGGCTCTCTGGCAACCTGTTCCAGTGCTCAGTCACTCGCACAGTAAAGAAGTTCCTCCTCACATTCATGTGGAACTTCCTGTGTATCGGTTTCTGACATTGATGAGGTCCTCTTGGTCATCTCTACTTGAGGCTGAACAAGCCCAGCTGCCTTAGCCTTTCCTCCTGCAGAGGTGCTCCAGTCCCTTACTCATTTTTGACACCGTCCACTGGACCTCTTCCAGGAGCTCCAGGTCTCTCTTGTCCTGAGGAACCCAGAACTGGACACATTACTCCAGATGAGGCCTCATCAGGACTGAGTAGAGAGACAGGATCACTCCCCTTGACCTGCTGTCCTTGTTCCTAATGCAGCTCAGGATCCCATTCTTGGCTATAAGGGCACTGCTGGCTCATGGAGAGCTTGTTGTCCCCCGTGACCTCCAGGTCCTTCTCCACAGAGCTGCTTTTCAGCAGATCAGTCCCCAGCCTGTGCTGGTGCATGGGGTTATTCTTTCCCAGGTGCAGGACCCTGCACTTGCCTTTGTCGAATTTCAGGCAGTTCTCCTGTTGGCTTTCTGCAGCTGCTCATCAAATCAGTGTTTTGAATCTAGACCAAATTAGAGTGCTCGTTGCCCAGTGTCTAAGGTAGTATGCTAGCACTTGTTCAGAAATGAAAAGGCAACCCCCAAAATATATATTCAGGATATATTTAACCCTTGGGGGATGGTGCTCTAGTTCTTTGTGAGAAACTGATAGTTGGAGTAATGACTTGATCAAATGTAATGTAAATAGTCATTGAGGACACAATCAGGAAGCAGTAACGGTTGGAGAGCCTTGCATGCTACCTGCCAGCCTGAGTCCCTGTCTTCTTTAAATCTTTTCTTAATGCAGAGAGATGTGAGGAA
>WEIT01042069.1:2891-64145 GCA_013389985.1 Dryoscopus gambensis | reverse complement strand
CCCCCGCCACGCCCACCACATTTGCTGGCTGGAATGGTCTCAGGTCAGTGTGAACAACACCTGAGCTGGCTTTGGTATACCTGTATCTTGGTCTTAAAGGTGAGCACTCCAAAACTTTCATTGACAATTAAGAAATAGGTAAAAATTTAAATTTGCACTTGAATGAGATTAAAGAATGGCTTGTAAACGAACTTGCTTGTGTTCTCTGGACCCTGTAAAATAGCTCCTTCTCTCCAGGTTTCCTTGACTAAGCAGCTCTCAAGGACTTAATGGGTTGAAACAATCTCCACATAGCCTCCTCTGCACTCCTAGTAGCACCTCTCTGTCCATTGCTGCTGAAGTCTGGCTATGTGTGTCTGCTTTTCATTTTTACTGGGGTATACAGCTTGGTAAAACAAACCACTCTCACAAGTGCTCCTTGTTCCCTCTATTTCCTTGGTTTGGTACTTGCCACAAACCCATGGCATTGTTTCAGGAGTCAAACCACTAAAAAACTGACCCAACAAGCACAGAGAGTGGGGGTGGGGGTGTCAGCAAGTTTAGCAAGCTGAGCCAGCCCACTGAAAGTCAGACAGATGCCACTACCATCTCAAAGAATATCTGGAGTGGTAATGGAGTAAGCGTGCCTGTTCTTGGTTGATCATCTCATTCCTACTGCAAAACTACACCCTTCAGGAGTATTTGGAGTCTGGCTGACCACTGTCTGTCCTTCCCCAGCTGTCATAGCCTCCCTCCTACCTCAGAGGTTAAGCTGCTCTTGAAGCTTGATATGGCCTCTCAGGATGCTGGGGTGCCAAATCACATCCCAAACTAGCAGCCATCCTCCCGGTTCCTATATGGTCGGTGAACTGTGCATTGTAAAATGTGTGCATCCGTTTGGGTAGATTTGTTTCTGTTATGGTGTAACCTCTTTCTTGCAGCCGTCATCATGACTTCCATTGCAGTCAGCAAGCAGCATTAAAGCACTGTGATTATATGGGTAGTACAACAGAAATCACAGCAGAAAAATGCAATTTGCAGTCAGGTCTAGCTCTGGTGTGTGCATTCAGGGTGTCAATTCCTATCTTTGTTTTTGAATGTTTAGCCACAATTCTTAGTGATTAATACAAATTTCTACTAGAAAGGAGAAATCGGGAAAAAAATCAGCATAAATTTTCCTCAGTGTAAAATTCATACTCCAATGAATTACTATTATGCTGCAGACAGCAGTAACAGCAAGTAAGCCATTCAGTATTATTGTAATGCTGATGATTATTGTTCCTTTCTGTTCACCAAAACAAAGAAAATCAAAAAATTGCCCACTGTCTTCAAACCCACCTCATTTTAAATCCCCTGGGCTTCATTCCCAACCCGCACCTGCCTGACATCAGTGTGGGCAATTGATTTTCATGAGGAAACACTCAATTTGCATCGGTGCCCACAACTGAAAAAAAAGGTCCTGGCTTTTTGCGAGGTTTGGCATACTGTCTTGAAATCAGACAAAATTAGCCAGAATTTGTGAATTGGTTATTCTTTGCCTGCTGAAACAGGGCAATGTCTGCAAGCACTGCTTTGAGGATCTGTTCTTTTTGTCTGAGAACAGATGTCTGGGAGGGGTTTTGGCAGGACCCACTCTGTCAAACAGTGCAGCTTTGACAGTTAGTTGCTTGAGGGATGGCTAAAATGCAAAGCATTTCTGATCAGAATATCATATTCATCTGGAAGTTAATTACTGTGTCTGCCTTGGTATAAATAATTAATTATGCAAAACCCACACAGCTGTGGCTGGACAGAGTTAAGTGACTTGCTGTCAATGTCTCATGGTTCTGGAAAGGATGAAGGGATTTAGAAAATAAGCTCTTTAACTCTTGGGCCACACTATTGTGGTAGCCCCCTCCTGATCAGATGAGGATATGATTATCACAGAGCATGCTTTTCTTTACAAAAGGACATTTCCCAGTTTAGCCTGTTCAGGCCCCAGTAATAATCTCTTCTCAATGCTGTGGCTGTGTCAGGCTAAGAATCCAAACACTGATTGTTTTAAGGGAATGAATTTGCAAAGCCTCTGTGACTGCACAGTCATGCTTAGAGCAGTCATTAGCCAAAGCTACGTCTGCATCCAAGTGTGGAGGTGTGCAGGGGAGTAAGCAAAGAGTGAAGGCACAGGGATGCAATAATCAACCTGTCCTGTTTTATAGCACATCAAGGTAAAGAGAAGGCCAAGTTTACGGAAATTACAAATATTTCTGACAGCAGTAGTCCAGTATCTGATCTTCTGAAAAATGGGCAGGGTCATGGGTTCACACTGTCAAATGAACAGTATTTCTGGAAGGCAAGGGTGGAGAAATTGTCTTGCTATACACCCCTTTGTGGTACATATTTTCCAGTAGATCATGGATTTTAAATGTACAAATAGAAGTATCAGCCCAGACTCATTTGCAATAAGTGGTTTTCTGCATGTAACTTTGATTTGCCAAAATATTTTTTGCCTGTAGCACTAGTAAATGAAACACAAAAAAGAAAACCTTGGTAAATGTGTCAAATACCTTGGTGTAGGCCAACACTGTGAAATTACTGCAGGAAAATATAACCCAGAGGACATATTTTGTACCTTCAAAGGATCACACACACCACAATTCATAGGAGGGGTAGGGATCTCAACACATATTTTATTCTTTCCTTTAAGTAATGTAAAGCTGTGTAAGCATCTATCTACTCAAATGAGCAGGGAGGGAAAAAATTAGTCTGTGAAAGTATTAGATGTAGAAGATACTTATCTGTGACTCTTTCCAGGCTTTGGCTGTATTATTAAAATGAACTGAGTTTTACATATGGAACTTTTATATAGAAATTTTCATCCTCCAAGGATCCCAAAATACATTACAAAGTATCATAGAGATTGTAAGCAAGTGCAGAAGCAATTACATGCTTAGCTGTAGTTCAGATATAACTTTAGACATTGTAAAATGTGAAAAGGAAATGTAGTAGGAAAATGGCTTATCCTTTCAAATAAGTGCTACAGGCCTTCTACCAACCACCTGGAAGGGTATTGCAGACAGACATGACAGGACACTGGCTCAAATGAAACAAAAGGGGATTTTTTCTAGTGTGCCATTTTCCCCATGTGCCGGATGCAGTCTAAGCTCTAGATTTGATTTTGTGTTCTTGACACAGAAATTCAAACTATAGCCTGATCTGTGTAAGGGTACTGTCAAACGGGAGACAGTAACACTTGGGCTATTTCTCCAGTAGGAAGCAAGGCTCCAGTTGAAGGTCGAGGCTGTGGCTTGTGATCCTCTATGCCATTTAATTGTTAACATGCACCTTGGCACAGCTTTGGCCCTGTTAGATGGTGCAAAGATATTTGCTTTCGGTTCAGGTATCACCCTGAGCCAAGGACTTTTCATAATAGGCACCATTCATGAGGTTACCCAGGTTTCTAGAAGAAACCTGTCTGGCTGTGTGGTACCTGTCTTCAGGACCAAAGGATGGGCTAGGCTTTGGAGCAGCCCTGGTCCTACTGAAGCCAGTGACACCTCAGTCACTAGCTCTACTCTAAATGTGACTGTCAGTAAACAATTCTAACACTGAACAGAAATGATTGCATGTGGATTGTCTTTATTTTAAAAATTCAACTACAAGCATGATCAAAAGTTGTGATAAAACTCAGACGCCTCATATGACCTCTGTCAAAGGTTGTAAGAAAAGGTGCTAGTGTTGCTTTAATGCTGCCAAAATTGGCACCTTAAAAACACACATAATTTTTACATTGAAGAACTTCCTTTCTGAACAAACCTGATGTGTCTGCATGCTGTCATTTCTGACAATGGCAACACCTCAAATACCTGTAAGCATTGTTCAGCAGTCATCTTCTAATTCATTTTAAATGTCACTTGAAATTACTAGTAAGACGGACAGGAAAACAAGAAAGTAAAACTGAAGTTTGAGGATCCAAAAATACAGTCATGGAAAAATTCTTCTTGTTTCAAGAAGATTATCCCTAAGCTCCTTTAGGGAATTAAAAAAAAAAAAACAGTCAAGAAGCATGGTTGTCCTTGGTTTGTCAGAGGTGACAAGCATTGCTAACAAAGGTTCTCAATGCAAAGACTATTGGAAAGCAATTTTTTATCCACAATTTTATTGAATCCTAGTAACCTGGTTGTTGTACTGAATCTAGCAAGATGGAGGTAATTTTCCCCATGGCAGTGCTGTGTTTTGCATTGGTAGCTGGCAAGGTGCTGATATCACACCAGTGCTTTGGCGCCTGCTGAGCAGTGCTGGAACCATCAGTGCTGTCTCTCCAACACTCCACCCTCACTGGTAGGCTGGGGTGGGCAAGACCTTGTGAGGGGACATAGCCAGGACAACTAACTCAAACTGGCTACAGGGATATTCCATGCCATATGATGTCTGCTCAGTGGTAAAATCTAGAAGAAAAGAGGAGAGGAGGAGGGGGCATTTGTTTTACTTTGTTTCTATTTTTGTCTTCTGGAGCAGCTGCTACCTGTACTGAAGCCCTGCTTCCTGCGAAGCAGATGGACATCTCCTTTTGATGGGAAGAGAATGAATCTCTGTTTTTTCTTTGCTTCCATGCATGTCCTTTGCTTTCGCTTTACTAAACTGCTTTTTTCTTGAGCCAAAAGGTTTTTTTCCATATGATTTTCTTCCCCCAGTCCTGTGGAAAAAGGGAGTGATAGACCAGCTTTGGGGGCACCTGATATCTAGCCAAGGTCAAGTCACCACGGTCTTTTTTGTTGTCTAATATGGGACATGAGGAATTTGAGATAATGATAATAATTTGGAGAGCTAACAGGCAAAACATGGACTGAACAACATCTAGAGAGTGAAAAGTGGAACAATCATGGACAATTTCTGTTGTTGAAATTGTGGTGAGGTAAATTGTCCACTTTTGCTTCCTTATGATAATGTTCTTGTGATTTTGGTGTGGGGAATTACTTTTTGTTGGTGTGAGTGAAGTTTGTGAATATTGTGTGATGAATGTAAATTTTATTGCTAATTCTTAAAGATTTGATTCACAGATGTGAGGGGTGGTATGTATTGGGTTTGTGTGATTTGGTAGTAAGGGTGACTCCTGTAAGAAGCTTCCAGAAGCTTCCCCCATGTCCAAAAGAACCAATGCCAGCGGCCCAGCTGAGAAGGGGAGTGACAGAGCAGCTTTGATAGGCATCCAGAATCCATTCAGGATCAACCCATCACACTGGTACTTCCTGAGATTCTCATATTCTAGGCATATTCCACTATGTTTTGTCACTCCAAGGTGTTCAACTTTGCTGGCACCACTTAGCCTTCTTATCTTTCCCCTTTCCCCCCATTTAATCTTTTCACATATTTTTTTGTCTGTGTACTTGTGTTCATTTATCTTCTTTCCCCTATCCCTAGGCAGAGGTCTCCCACCATTCCTTCCCCTAGGGGCAGTGCCTTAGCACAACATCTTTTTTCTCTCATCCTTCTCTCTGGTTTAGTCCTCCCTCTTTTGCAGACCAGCCATGCATGCCAAGCACCATCCATCATCTATGCACACTCAGCAATGCCAGACCTGCCTTCTTTGATATCACTGTTTAAATTACACCATCCTGACATCCTCCTAAATGGATCAGTACTTGTCCCCTGCACACAGATCTCCCTGAGCCACATCTGTAACGAAGATTCTATAGATACGTATCAAGAAAGGGAAGGTTACAGCGGCAGGTACTGATAAGGGTTTTCTGTTTTGTTTTGGTTTTTTCATTCTATATCACTGAAGAAATCACAAAGTGTATTCTATATTAAACATAACTATCCATAAATGCACGTAGATAACTTTCTCACATACACATATATATGTGTGTGTTTGTGTGTATGTGTGTGTGTGTATATGTATATACACACATACAGTTTGCACTTTCAGTATTCCCAGAAGGGCATTTATGTAGTCTGTAACAAGACTATCGTCTTTTAATCAAAGAATAAAAGAAATAAAAAAAGAGATTGAGCTGAAAGTTACTGATGAGTTAACATTTCTGCAGTTTCCAACTTCAGCACCTAAATCTTTCCCATTTCTCACAGTAGACTTCTTCAGTGTTTTGTGGAACTGATTTCAAGTTCCCCATTTGTACATGATTTAAACAACAATGTTACAGGTTAAACTAAATCTTCTGACTTACTGAGACAATATACAGACTTACTATGACAATACGGCTGTATAACCATCGAGCCAAATAAAAACAAACTGTAGATAGGCAACTCAGTTCTTTCATCCTGTGTGATTTGGGATGCAATTTCAGGAGTTTATCCAGAATAACATCCATTTCTAAAGCTATACCCCATTTTAGTCCTTTCTTTCTGATGTGTGTTTAAGTCAGTGGCAAAAGGTAAAATGTGTAATCTGTGCCTGGGTTTGAAGCTCACACATTTGCATTGGGCAAAAGTTCCAGTTTTATGGATGCAACGGATTTGTCTTACCACTTAGAAGGATCTCCATTTGTTCAGAATTGTATGAAAACACTCCTGGTTTGCTACAGGATTTGGGTTGAGGCTGCTTTCTTTCCATGTATTTTAAATCCCTGCATGTTTTCTAGAATGGTCTCAAGTCCTTTGGAATAAGAAAATGTAACTACTCATGTTCAGTCCCCACAGACTTCCTTCATTATGTTGTTCTTCCCCCACACCTTGACCTGTGGAGAGCTTTACCTAACTCAGCTCTAAGGAAAATGGTCTTAAATTTACAGATATCCATTGTTGTAATGCAGCAGATCAGTGGGGTCATTGGAGTGAAACTGTCCATGCATGCAGGCAGATTAAGCTAGAGACAAGTGTCTTCCCTGAAGTTATAAGATGGATAAATCTGCCTCGTCCTTAAGAACAAACCCTGGGAAATCCTTTCTGTCAGGCCCCCTCATCTTAACACGAGATCAGAAGCTTGTGTATAACAATGTGGGATCTCATTGAATATTCACTTATTTCAGGAACATTGCCTTCTATTTCCAGGAGCTTCTGATAAAGTGACTTCAGTATGTAATACATTATTAGCAAAAAACCACTGTGCCTTCCCCATTAGAAACCTCGGCTCACAACTCCCAGCAGGAGCAAGGCAGGTCACTGTGTCACTATTAACCAACAGCTGACAGCTAATTGATTTTACACTTGTGTATCAGTGCTTGCAAACCATAATTTAAAAGCTAATTTGTTTCATACTTTTAATATCATAGGCAGTTTTGTATCCTGTCCTACAAATCCTGAGCTAATCACAGTCCATCGTTTCTACTGCTGTTGGCCCCAAAACTGGTCTTTTGTGTATTCACACTCTCTTATCTCTTAACCCAAATGTGAGAAACAGCCCTCCAGCACCAGTTGTCTCGTGGATACATCAAGGGAGAATTTTCAAAACTGAAGCCACTTTAGGGTAGTTTTAATGAGGCCGTGTTTGCTAAAGTATGACTGACAGAAATAATAAGTTAACATTTGTGAGGGAACCCTCAGAAATTGAGCTACAGCAGGCAAAAAGCCAGCAGAAATTGTTGTGCTGTTGAAGTATCTCCTAAAATAGCTCTCCTAGCTCAGCCTAATGCAATTAAAATTACTGATGTACATAATATGAAAACTGGGAGCTCTTCCTGTTAATAACCACTGTGTAACTGAGGTAATCCATTTCATTAATTTAATATACACTTTTGTATCCCCCGATAATAGACATATAATTAAAGGGATAGGCTTTGCATTCCAAAATTAAAGTTTGCAAAGGGCTGTTGTATAAAAACAAGGCATTTTGCTTAATTTTTACTCAGTATCAGCTTGGTTATCATTCTTTTATTTTATTAAAGTATCAGTACTAAAATTTAGAATAAATCAATATAGGTACTGATCAACTTTATCAATAAGAAGGCATGTTATCTGGTGAAGATGAAAAGAAAACAGTAAATGATTGTAGAATGTGTGGCTGCTGTGGTTAAAAATACATACTGAAGCTGGGAAAGGTCAACATTTAATTCCATATTTTATTATGATGATGTAAAAATACTAAAAAATTTGTCATTCTTTTATTTTTCAGAGTGTTGATCAGAAATTATGGCAAGATGATTGTTGTTTTGTATTTCTCAAAATCTTTGCCCAGAACATAAATTATATAAAAGCCAAGACAGTAGATTTTTAGTAGAGATACAAAAGACATCTAAAGGAACAATGAAGCTGAAGAAATTATGTTTAAAGATTTAGGAGTTTAGGTGATTCATTACAAAATTATTAAATTGAGGAAAAATACTCCCTCAATTGAGTATTCTGGGAAAAGAGGAAAAATCCTACCTTTTTAAACTTTTAATATTTGATATTTTATGTATATATGCAAATATATACTTTTTACAGAGATACAAGTCTTGTGAAACTGTATCCATACAACAAAGAAAAATCTGTAGTGCACAAGCAGGATGAGAGATGACTGTAACAACAGGAAGATAAATGTGTAATTATGATGAAAATAAAAAGGCAAAAATGGACATTCAAGAAAGATAAATATTAATGAAACTAAATGAGTCAAATAGTTGATTATTAGAGGGGGAATAGATATGCAAGGATTCATAAACCCAGGTAGTGTTGAACTGTATAGATTTCAATTTGTGATTATGTAATAGGTGATATTACAAATATCACCTGTTATATGTGATATTATATACCACATTATATAGTGTGATATTATAAAGTGTGGTAAGATCTTGAAGTAAAAATATTCCCTTGTAAAAATGAATGCATCTGAAGGCTAAGTTCATTCTTATACCGTCTTTGTAAATGAATAGAGGCATTTAGTATATATTTTTAAAAATGTTCTTTCCCACAGCTGAAGTAAAAATGCAGTTCTTTTTTTATGGTTATTTACTAGCAATAAGCCTTATCAACAGCTTCTGAATGGAAGTGTCTGAGGAAAAACCTTGGTCCTTTTTTTAGTGGAAGTATTAAGATATGTAATATATTAAAAGGTAAACTGGTATAGGATTTCCTGGAACACCAATCATTTAAGGATCCAGAAGCAGAGATCTCCCTGTGGCTGTTCTGCTTTCAGTTCAGAGTCTTGTCAAAGCAACTTCAATAAGCCAAGGCCAGGCTTTGCACACCCGGTGCTTCCATACATCACCTCACCTTGATGATTTGAGAGATATTTTTCTCTCTTTTTTTTTAAGGCATTGAAAATTATACTTTGGAATAATTAAATATACTCAAGGAATAATTAAAAGTACTTCCTTTCTTCCCTTTGCGTTCTTTCCAAATTTTTATTTTTGTCTTTAAGAGGATAAAGTTTTCAAATTTCTTCTGTGTGGTTTTCTGTGCAGTAACCAGGACTACACTGTCAGTGAAGAATCTGGATGTTGAATTCTTGTTAAATTTCACATAGTCAGTGGTTGTCCTGTGCTATCTATAAAGATGTCTCTGTAAGGCCTCCCTATCCTTGAGGGAATCAACAGCTCTTCCTAATCTAGTGCTGTTAGCAAATTTGCATAGTGTACACACACCTCCTTTATCCAATTCATTGATAAAATGTTGTAAAGAACTGGCCCTAAAACTGAGCCCTGGGTTCAGTTGAGTGGCTGTCAGACTGATGTTGTCCCAATACAGCAATGCTTTTAGTCCATCCTTCCAGCCAGTTGACCACCCACCATAATGTGCACATGTCTAGCTGGATTTTGTCCAGAAGGATACTGTGACAGACGGTATCCACAGCTTTGCAAAAATTAAAAGAAACCTCTCACACCAACTGGTTTGTTGTATTTTGTTCAGTCTCCTGATACATCATGGTTTTTCTAGTGCTTTAACCTCAACAAAATCAAGATTCAGTTAGGGTTCTCAGGACAACCTGTTAACTTTGCCAATTAGTGCACAGGAGGGTAAAAAATTTATGAGGTAGGAACTAGATCTGTATTCAGTCAGCTCATTAACTGATATCATTATCAAACTGATACAGGAATCATTAAAAATGTATTGGATGTAAATAGCTTTCAATCTATATTCAGCTGGCTGGATTTACACCAGTAGTGCTAATATATACTCTAAGCCATCTGTTCCCTTAATGAATACTAGTAGCTGTATGCACAATTCTTACTTTCATGAACACAAAGTTGGCATAGTAATTAAGGACATGTAAAGCATAGAAAAACAAAAGCATAGAAATTAAAATTTAAGGTATCTAGGTATGAACATAAAGTTGCTGTCTCTTAGAGATGTAGTTATCACTAACAGGAAACTCCTCCTGGATCATTGTAGTGGGTTTGTTCGTATTTCTTACCTTCTGTGAGATAAGAATTAGGAGGAATGCAAAGCAGGCTCCAAACTTAAAGAATATAAAGAAGTTTATAAGCAGAATTAAAAGGAAAAAAGGAGTAATAAGGGTCAGAATAAACCTTCAGAACACTTCTCCTCCCCCCATCCTCCTCCCTCCTCCTACTTACAGCATAAAGACACAAACTTGGGATTATTTCAGTCAGTTTACCACCTCTATAATAAACTTTCATCAGTTCACTTAGGGAGAGAAGTCTCCTTTGCCCATGCTATGGGGCTTCTCCACAAGAAGCAGTCTTCTTGTGTCTTCAATGTCACAGCACAACAGCTGCCCAGGGTGGTTTTCTGTTGGCACGTGTGAGTCCCTTCCCTCGACCTACAGCTTTCCCCACAACTGTTTTTGAGGGTTCAATCTTAGCTAATGGGGTACTATTTTAAGGATGAGCTGTTCAAGAGCAAAGGTTCTCTTCATCTATCTCTGGAATCATCTTCATCTCTAGGGACAGAGGGCTTCTTCTTTCCTGGGAGCAAGGGTCTTCATTTCATCGCTATCTCTCTCTGTTCAGGCTTCTCATTGGATCACAGCTACTTCAACATTTACTTGTTTCAGCAGTGGCAGTTTGAACGCTCTACCCCCCATGCTTATTACGAAATTACAAGGGGTTCTCTGATGTATCACAGTCCATCACCATAGCTTTACAAAAGAATTTCAGCTTCTAGGTTTTGAAGCATCTCCTCTATCTCCTCTCTCTGGGCTTCAGCTCTTTCTTCTTTGCTGACTTTGGTGTCACTATCATGGTGTCTGTTTACATGCCTTTGCCTTTCCCTTGACCTGGGAGAGGATTGATGTCTGCAGGTTTCATCTCTTCTGGGGAACTTACAACGCTGAAGGGGTCAGTCTTAACCGGGCTGGCAGCTGGAACTTATCTCTGGCTGTTGGTCACATGATCTCTGCCAAATGGCAGCTGGATGAAGTTCGGCTGCGTGGTCCCGGCTTCAGCTGGGGCTGGGAGGGGTGGTTTCGGCCGAGGCTGCTTGCGGCTCCAGGGTGATTTTTCTCCTGGACGGCTCAGCCCCACATCACTGTGCCAGGGGCTGACTAGCATGGAGCAGGAGCAGCTAAGATCTTGCCAAGCCTCACTGCGGGGCTAGCCTGCACAGGCAAGGGCCACGGCCCAGCCCTGCCGGGCCAAGAGGCCAGGCTCAGCCTGGCCCACCGGGCCGAGAGGGCCCTCAGTTACCCGTCCAAAGACCAGAAGCAAGAGAGCGATTCCCGGACTTGGTTGTCTTTAAATGTGTCTTTTGCAGAGGCATATCCAGCTTCTCAAGTGGCTTAGCAGAGTTGTCAATATTCCAGTTAGCCAATTTGATTAGTTCTATCAGGTCCGGAGGAAGTTACAACAGCCCCTTGCAAATAACATCACTTCCGTGGCTAGTGGAATTTTTTCTTAACTAAAACTCCAAGCTGTGCTAACCCATGACAATTAAAAACTGCCTGTTGCAACTCTGCCTTGGCCCCAGAAGACAACCTTTCTGTACACTCCATCATAAAACAGAAGAGTCTAAAGCACTATTTACTTCTACCAGGTGCCTAAAAAGCTGCCAGCTGCTGTGGCTGTGGCCTGACATGGGCAATATGAGCTTTTGGGTCAGGCGGAAAAAGGGAGAAGGGAATGGGCCTTCCTAAACCAGTAATTCCTTGCCTGAGTCTCCAGAAGCAGGAGGAAGAGCAAGCCTACTGATCCTCCATCATCTGTCCCAGCTCTATCCTTCCTTCTTCCCAGGACAATACTTAGCTGAGGCTCACACTTGCAGAAAGGCAAACTGCTGTTTGATGTAAACCAACTTTATTCCAGGTCCCCATTCCTACATTTACCCCAGTGTAAAGACATATCTCCTCCTGATTATCCCCATTCTGTACAAAGAAGAGAAAAACCACACAAAACAGATGAAAGAAATCTGAAAAAGCAAATCCAAGCCCAGAAAACCTCACATCTGGAAAAAAAGAGATAGCGGGAAAAGCGCCCTGAGCAGTGAGAGCTTGGCTTACTTTTTAAATGCAAGCTGCATGAGATATTTTTTGTGGGTAAAAATGATTATTGTGTTATTTTGTTCAGCTGGCCTTCTTCCACTTCCACTGATAGGGAGCAGTTTGAACTTGTTCGTGCACAGATTTCTTTGGAACTCCTGAATGTGTTATTACTGTGAAACAAAATTAATTTCTTTCAGTTGAATGAAAATAATTCACTTCTGCAAAATTTTTCTATAATAGTTGTTCTAAAGACCACGTGCTGTTTGGTTGTCAGGTGCTGATTTTCCACACAGTGGTACTTACTGTGTAGCATGAAACAGGTGCAGTCTTAGGAGTGTATAAACTGAGAGCATGCATTGGAATTTATTCGTTTTGTAGGGAAAAGTAAAAAGAGCTGTACTTCGCATATCTGAGTGAGGAAGCAATAAAATGCTTGCAAACGCTGAATGTGTCAATGGATGGAGATAAAGATGAGAAAAACTTTCTGAAAATTGAATTTGAGACATTTTGGCACAGTTGAAGCCTAAGTTTCCATCCTTCTACTCTTCAGATGTGAACTTTTCCTATGGTGATATGAGACACATCAACAAGCTGCAACTATGTTGTCACTAGATGTAGAAGTATTAAAATAAACATTGCTGCTGCAAGTGTAGGAGTTGACTGTATGTTGAGACCTGGCATTTAACTTTCAGTTTATCTGTGCACAGGAATGATATTCTGATCAGACCTATGGTCCCTTGAAGCAGTCAGAGATAAATAGCATAAGACATATTCTGAAAGAGGAACATTTATTACTTAAAAAATGTATACATGGAACTTGTATTTTTATTTCTCAGTTCTTCTATATACTTCATTTCCATAATTTACTGTGAGTTCTATTGCTTCCTTACCTGCTGATAATTACTGGCAATTACTGAGAGATGAATGCATGGAAAAGAGTTAGAAAACATGCAAATGGAGCTGACAAAAATGCACTAAACTGTTCTGATTTTCTCAAGGAGAGAATTACAGATCAGTCATGATCCATTCCATTTATTATCTCACAATAAAGAAGTAAATGCCAGTCTTAAGTAAGGATGAATCCTCTTATTTTTAAGTAAGTCCACAATGATATTAGATACTATACCTTGCAAACACTCCATGTAGCAAGTGGCCATCGGAGCAGCTGAGCTGCCATGCAGGAGTCACACACAAGTCAGAGCCTCTGTGGCCCTACTTCAGAAGAAAGTACAGATACTGCTAGGAGATTGAGGGTCTCTCTCTTCTCACAAAAGCTTGTGACAAAGCAGGGCCGAGGCAACCAACCCCAAAAGAGGGTGATGCTACTTAACAAGAGAATCCAACAGAATGTTTTTGTAATAGGCAGATCTACCTAACACCTCTGAGAAATAAAGGTCTGAATCTAATTCACTGCATCTGCATGGAACATGCATTACAAAAAGCAGTCAGCTTCAGAAGAATCACCACAAAGTCTCAGACATCTGGTCGCAAGTCCAAATATGCAAAATTCTGTTAGTTATATCACTTTGCCCTGTTTGATTCAGCAACTATCTGTCACTACCTAATTGGACTGGAACTATTGCAGAACCTTCTTTCCCCACATCATCGTCCTAACCCTAGCAGTCCTACTGGCATCTTGATTACCACCAGCTCCCTTTCTAGTTCATTTCAGCCTGGAAAATGTTCCCTGTTGTGCATGTTGAGCGGTCCCCAGGGAAGTCACAATTCTCTGCTCTTTCAGGATGCCTTCCCTAATTGCGGGGTGTGTTATAAGGACAAGGTAAGAGTTGCTTTATCTCAGCCACAGTCATTATAGGAACCAAATATACACAAAAGAGTCTGGTCAGTCACCTGGGATGTTCATATGGCTTCAACCCATTCTGAATATATTCTGTTTTCTTTACAGAGACAGGTGCAAACAGACACAGGGATAAATGGCTTGCATTTCTGGAACATATAGAAGGCAACTCTCTTTTCTGATAGAAAAAGCAAAAGCATTTTCCAATGATTTTCCATAGAAGGCAAAGTCTGGGAGAGCACAGAGAATTATAATGGAATAGCTGGTTTGTACTAACTTCCTGATCTGTAAGGCAACAACAAATGGCTCTTATGGTGTTTTGCTGCATGCTCCTTAACCTCCACTGTGGTGTTCATCAAGCACTGAGCTGTAAGATCTGGGAAGGCACAAAGATCTAGGGAAAGCATAGGAAATGTACAGCCCAAGGCTGGAACAAATGATAAAGGCTGGAGTCTTGGCAAGAGGAAAGAGTGGTGAGGAGGCATTTTGTGGGAGTCTGGGTTTGGTATGGAGGATTCATCAGTTATGTGTCCTGGTTTGCTAGTTGTAGCTCTGTACTTCATCCTCACCTTACTAAATGCCTGCCCTTCCCACATTGTTTTCCCTTCCCTGCCCCTAGTTCTGGCCACTCCCTCGAATTCTTCCTGTTGGTCCCAATACCCCAACTCCGCCCATGTACCACCCCTGCTCTGAAACTATTAGTCCATGTGCTCTCTCTGACGCCCTTAACCCCATATAAAACCCCAGGCCCACGGGATGTGCTCTCTCCCAGCCTTTGGGACCATGTGAATAAAGATCCTCTGAGGTCCCCATGAGGGGAGCCTTCTCGCCTCCTTTATCACCCACCGTGTTGTGGAGCTGACAGCAGCTGGAGCATGACTGCAGGGCTGCCCAGAAGGACGGCAGCGAGCGGAACAGCCGCTCTC
Organism: Dryoscopus gambensis; assembly: GCA_013389985.1. NCBI lineage: Eukaryota > Metazoa > Chordata > Aves > Passeriformes > Malaconotidae > Dryoscopus > Dryoscopus gambensis. The sequence continues at coordinate 49,150 of WEIT01042069.1, read as the reverse complement.
CCCAAGGCAGCCCCCCAGTGCTCTCTGGGAGGGTTTGCGGCTTGCCATACCAATGCAGGGAAACAATGCACCGCAACACTTAGTGGGAAGTGGGATGTATGTGGATGCAAATGGATAAGAGGAGTAAGGAAATGGGGAAACTGGGTTTCAGATGGAGGACTGGTGCATGGCTTAGGCCTCCATTTTGACTGAGCAGGATGAGCAGGAGAAGGTGGGAGAGTTACACAGTTACAGGTAGAGATGAGGAATGAAGTGTGGTTCTGAGTGTCAGGATAGTACAGATTGCCTTGTCTTGATTTGCTCAATTTCACTTCTAAGGAAGAGCTTTCATATAAATCATGCCTGGCTCATTAGCCTGTCTTTCTTCTCAAAACTCAGACCTGGTAATTTCAATTCTGCAAAAAAATCTTAGGGTCACTCAGGTATTTCTCTGAAGTCTGCAGCAGCAGACAAAATGTCATCATAATGCTGGACATTGTCAGGTCAAGTATTGAGAGCAAAACAGAAGACATGTTGACACTACAAAAAAGTATTGGTTTGCAGCTCTGGCCACTAATCACAAAAGGAATATGGTGGGGTTCAAAAAAGGCACAAGGAGAGAAAGCTAAAATTGTCAAGAGAATGAAGCAGCTGTCTTCGGAAGGAGAACTGAAAGAAAGCTTCATGGGGATATGAAAGAAGTTTAAAGAATCACAAAGGCAATGGATAATCTGAATTAACTGTTGCTTCAGTTCTCACTGCATGAGTTAGGGAACACTCAATAAAACTAAAAAGGGGTCATTTTAAAACAGATAAAAGAGACTACATCTTTACACAGTGGGTATAGAAGTTTCGGAATTTGTTGTTACAGGAGGTTGTAAGGCAAATAGTAATGGCAGGGCCATTACAAGGAGAATTTAGACAGATTTATGGACAGCAGGTTCCAACATGGATGCTAAAAGAACTAAGAAAATGACATGCTCTCACTTCCGTAATACAGCATTTTGAGATGCTGGGGAAAATGTGAGAGGAACAGAGAACAAAATATGGCCAGTCTCATGTACTGTCCTTAAATATCATGTCCTACTGCTGTTGAATGAATATAATACAAGATGAGCCATTGTGTTACTTAATAGCACATTTATTCTGTTCTTATGTTCTCATTTCTTTTTTCTCTCTTAAGTGCTTCTTTTTTCCCTGTGTATTATATGAAGACCTTAAGTCCATGACCTGTCAGTGAGGGCTCCAATAAAGCATAAAATACCTCACAGAAAGCAAACCAGACCACGACTCCCAGAGTGCAATGATTATCATTATATTTACCTGCAGCAAAAGTGTACATTGAGTATACATGCACATATAAGCCGTTTGCAGGTGTTTGTGTGCCTGTGTTTGTAATTCACTGTTCGTTAGCATATTCTCTTGCTATTACTCATGTGAAGGTGGAAGTATTCTCTCACACCAGCCTGCTTTACAAGCAGGAGCTCATGCTGAATGAACCTGATAACCTTGTGCAGTGAGGTGATGGGCAGCTTGGTGGAGGGTAGGAGAGCAGTGGGTGCTGTTCACCTTCACTTTAGTGAGTTTTCTGATACTATCTCCATAGCACCCTTGTAGAAAAGATGACAAGGTGTGCTTGTGGTGAGTGGTCAGCAAGGTAGGTTGAAAACTGACTGAGCAGCCAGGCCCAGAGGATTGTGATCATTGTACAAAGCCTAGCTGGGGACATGTCAGTAACTGGTACCTTGGACTAGTAACTGAGCAGATGGAAGACCTGGTTACTGTGTAGTCCATGGGCAGGAACTCCATTGTCAGATGATATTCAGATGCTTTTTTCCCTAGACTGTTTCCTTTCCACGTAGTGTTTGTAGTAAGCTCTCTTCAGACATGGGAAAAGATAGGGACAAGAGTGGAGAAGAGAAACATGAAGGTCAAATGACTCTCGTTTCAGAATTATAGCAGTACTCTAATTCAATATGAAAAAAATTATGATGCCTTGGCAGATAGATTGTTCCAGTCACATCTTATCACCAGGAAATCAAGTGCCTAATCGAAGACCTTATTAATTTTCTCTGGTATTTAACCACAGCCATCCACTGGACTGATCTTAGGAAATTCAGGAAAAAATACCCAGACACAATTGTATATTACTAGTATTCAAGCATATATATCTCCAGTATTTCAAGCTATTCTAGGAGCAAGTTCTTTAAATGCATTTTTCTTAAAAATGCAAGGACCAAAATCTGTATTTTTATACACTCTGATGTCTTTGCTTTTCTAAGGGCTCTCATTTATGACAGTTCAAAACTTACTTGGAGTTAGCTAAAGTTAATTCTGTCCTCAGCTGTCTACCCTATAGCTTTCCTAGAGGTCATTGCTCACATACCAAACAGACAGCTCCTGAATCAGCAGTTCTGAATTGGTGTTGTTTTCAGACTGGAATAGCAAATAAAAAAGGCATTGCAGTTTCTTTTTTATTTTGTGGAAGTTCTAATTTGGTGTCCGCTATGCAGGTGTCTTGAGTTAGAGGGGAAATGTGGTGGGCAGCTGCAAAAAGGATCCTCTAGGTTCTTCCCAATGTACACCATCCCTGGTTATAAATCAGAGACTGAAGTCAAAGCTGAATGAAAGCTAACAGAAGAACAAAATGAACAGATGTAAAAAAAAAGTGTTAAGTTCTACTCTGAACAAATAGGTGTTTTTGTAGCTTGGCTGCAGTACAAGAGATGTGCTTTGGGGAAGGCAGTTCCCTATTGGAAATAGGTGCTATGTTAAAACACATTCAGTTCTGAGCAGAAAGGATGAGCAAAGAGAGAAAACAAATGATATGTGAAACTCTATCATATTACTGTTAATTGGAGATCAGCTTGGAAGAATTTTTTTATTCTTTTTCTACCCTGGAAAAGCTTATTATTGTTTGCAATCACTGAATAATGGATTCTGTTTTCCAACATAGTTTTGAGAGGATTTTTGATTTGATGCACGCTTGTATGATTTAAACCCTGGGCTCTGTCAGGCTATGATAAAAGCTGCCATCACCTCACCAGGAATTTCCTGTAATGTATAAACACTTGACTTCACGCTAACCTTCCCTCCTGCCTCTCCCACGTCCTTACATGCATATCAATGTCTGCTGAAAAGGGCACTGCTGTGTACCAAGTCCTAGTCAACAGACCAAAATGACCAAGGCCTAAGGATTACTGCAGCACTGCTAATCAATAGATATTGAGTGCAATCCCCTGCTCTAAATTCAACAGGCTTAATAAGTGTCTACAGAAAACAATGCTCTGAAACACAATCTCCTTCAGCGAGGGAGGGAAGGTAGAAATGTTTGGTTCAGCAGCTGCAGATAAAACCTGTGGGAGGCAAAGCTTTAGCTTTTACCCAAATTTGGCCTGAAGCATTCTTGATTTGCTAAGTGTGCTGTGCATTAGAGACAGCTTTGCTGCTGACAAGAGAAATACCACATATGATGACATGTTTCTGAGCTCCCGAAAGTCTTTGTTTGATGTTTTACTCAGAGGTGGCATGTGAAGCTCCTTATGGTCCCATCTAACAGACCTTTGGTTTTGCTTTTTATGCTTTGTATGCAAGACTAAGCACATGCAGGATGGAGGAAAGGAATTCAATTTAATAGCTGGCCAAATGCCCTTTTCTCTTTTGAATAGGCAGTGATGCTATCTAGAGATGAAAGGTAACACTTAAACAGAGCAACAACACTACTTGTAAAAGGTCTGAAATTCTTATAACTTTGCTTGATGGCAAAAACTAAAGCCAATCCCGTCCCCCCGTTTTACATGATTTACAGAGTGAACTCAGTACAGTTTAAGATCCTGAGTGAAAAACCCAGTCTGAGAGACAGTGTGCCAAACTATCTGACTAAGCTGGGGTAGTCAGCCAAGTTCAGTATCTGCTGGCTGATGATGAATGATGACGTCTCAGTGCTTGCTCAACATCTGTCTGCCTACTTCACTCCTAATTGCACACCCACAGATAACTGGGAAGGGGAGAATGGTAGATTTCACAGGAGCAGTATAATGTGACCTATTCATGAGTGTGAAGAATTAGGTAGGTATGTCTATGCTGTGTTTTCAAACGCGCCTTCAACAGATGTCCAGCTCTCTGCAGGTTGACATGCCTGGTTCAGGATTATTGGCTGTCTGAGCCTCTTTGTGGTAATACAGGAGGGTTATACTTTTGCTTGTCACCATGGCTTAACTGAATTTCTCAGTGGGAGGAGTCAGCAGAAATTCTGCTTCTTATCAGCCAGAAGATAGCTCTTGCTAACAGATTATGGAATTTGAAGATGGGTGTACCATGACATGTTCTTCACAGGTACCACTCTTTCTCAGACTGAGACAAATATATCATACTATATTTTGGCATATGTAACTGTCACAAGACACTTTAAAGCACAGAAACTAAAATTATTTCCTTTTATTTAGAGTTGTCTGTCATTTTCTGTTATTTTGTCTGTTTTTTATAATTTCATGGGGATTCAGCAAATGTTACTGTAAAATGACAATTTCTGTCATTCCCCTGTGTTGACCTAAAGCTAGAGAACACACTTTGTATTCCTTATTTCTGCTGTGCTGCACTTTTTCCATCAGAATAAAAGCATTAACTGTCTCCATATACAGGCAAGGAAAATGTGTAGTTAGAAATAAGAGTTTGGTAAAACAAGACCCTCTATTGACTGCTATGAAATTGTAGGAAACAGGGACTTCAAGAGGTCATTTAGTACCCTCCCCTTTGTCTGTCATGCTTTTCATGTCATCCTTTTCTTTCACCCTTTTACCCCTTCCTTTTTTACCTGTTTTCTCTTTCTTTATTTTCTTTGTCTGATCCTCTGCTGTGTCTTATTTAAGCTTTGGGCTGTACATATCAAAGCAGGCACACAAAAATTCCTGACTCACAGAGGTAGCCCCTATGACTGTAATGGTACCAGGCAACTGTGACTCTAGTTTGGAAATAAATGGGGAAATAAGCTTTCATGTATGCTTTATTTCCAATGCATAATTCTCACAGTGGAGTTACAATAAAACAAAGATGACAGGTTTATAATAGCAGTTTAAGGTTTTTGGTTTGCCAGTGAAACTCTGAGTCTGTAAGAACCCAGTTTGGTACTATGGGGAATCAGGGCCTTTGTATCCCAAGACAAATGACTTCCAAATTGGAACACAGCTATGGACTCAGGCTCCATTGTGAGGGTTAATTTTGTTTCACTCAGAAATAATTATTGCTGGCTTATCTAAAGTAGCAGAAGCTTGGAACAGGAGAGTACTTCACTCCTCCTGGCACACAGACAGTTGTGATAATGTAAGTTATATAAAAGGTGCCAAGCTAAGGGAAGGGGTGGGGGGCATTTTGGAATAAAACCATCAACAAAACAGTGACTTCAGCCACCTTCCCACTGTTCAGGTTATTAATTTATTATCAGGTTCCTAATTTATTGCATTTATATTGACTTTTCATTATAACCAGTAGCTTGCTGGAAATCTTGCATTGCACCAGGAAGAAACCAGTAACCTAAAAGTGTGGTATATTTTTTATAACAATTATTAAAACTGCATGAAATGTGTCAGTCCTTGAACAGCAGAAATGGCGTGAAACAAAGAATCCTTCTTCAGAGAACTCAGCCCGAAAGCTAATACCCAGTTCTCAGTAAGCATTGATGCAAATTCTTCCTATTTGCCCTAGGAATTCCCTGCTAAAAATTACATAAAAACACCACACACCTGAAGAACATGGCAACATTTACGGAAGCAGTAACTGCTGAAGTGTTGGGATACACTCCTTTGTATGTACATTCTGCCACGTGCCAGCTCGTGCGCTGTGGTGGGTACCTGGCAATTGCACTGGCACTCAGGACTTCCTGGCACTGCAACAGGCAGATCTCTAGCTGGGGCAAGGACTGAATTGCTGCAGGATTAAAAAGGTGACATTGTAAAACAGGATTAAAGATGTAGGATGAGTAAAAAGTGTTCCTGGGAGAGAAATGACCCAAAGCCATTTATGTGGGTATCAGGAAGGGAGGGAAGAGTGGGAATAAAGGACAGACTGTCAGCTATCAGTTTAGTCCTAAGCATCTTGTTTAGGAAGGCAAATGGTTATCACCACACAGAGCAATGAAGATCAATCCCAGTGATACTATATTGAACAGTTTAGTGGACCAATCAGGATCTGAAGGATAATATTATTCTCTTATTATTGTCTATTACTGTCTAGCCAGGTTTACCTAAACTAGCCACTATCAGTCTACTCTTTGTAAAACCCACAACCAACCAATCAGTCAATCAGTCACTTGGGGGAAAAAAAAAGCCAACTCAAGCGACCTACATCTCTGGAGGTTTGGTCTTTTCAGTCTGGCAGACTGGAAGCTATTGTGTGGGTCTTCACATTTCTATTTCACGTTAAATCACTGGCTTAGGGCGATTACCCCCAAGATTTGCTTCTTCTTTGTTTTACCCCTTTGCTACCTTTCTGATACCTGTATTCACAAATACAGAGTTTGAGAGTTTAACCAGGTGGTGGCAGTGATGAACTGATGTTACCAATTTCTACAAATCCTGTTGATGTAACAATAATAATAAAGAATGTAGGCAAACAGGTTAGTCCTTCAGGGCTCAATTTTTAAAGCTGTGCATAGGGATTTAGTATGATATTAATTGGAACTGCTTGGTCAAATCCCTCCACAGTACTCTGACAGTTTATCCTGGGCTAGTAGGGTTCAGCTCCAGTCCTGAACTTTGCATAAATTTTAGATAGGTTGTAGCAAAGAAGATTAGAATATATTTTGAATATGTTATGGGTGTATAACAGTCACAGTGAAGGCTGTCCTTGTGCATTTCCCAGTGACTTCCCTCAAGGCCTGAAAACAGTTTCAAAAGAAAAATATTTCATCAAACATGTAAATGAACAATTTAGTGTGTGTTCTGGGTATACTGTAATTCCACGTAGAATATCCTGTCATTATTTTGATTCTCAAAATTAATTTCTCAGATGAGTTGGGGAATAATAACTCCATATAAATAATGGATTTTTAACCTGAAATACCTTGTCTTGCAACTAAAGTACAAATTACGTAGTGAAAAAGATGGAGTTCTTCTGGACTTCCACAAAATATCTTACAATCTCCCAAATTTAAAGTGAATTTAAAATCTTTGGGTTTATTTCTAACTATCAATAGCTTTATTTCATTAAACACTGCAGTTCTGACTTTACAAGATGCTCATCATTCTTCACACATTAATGTTGCTCTCCCACCTTGACAAATCTTTCATAGGGTTGTGTACAGAAAATGAGAAACATCCACTTGCATGAAACCATGAATTTTTGTTTGCAGAGACAGATATGAAATGTCCAGTTGGATGGAGTCAGCACACAGCCCCCAGTAGGGCAGCTTGTGGGGCTGCTACCAGCTACCATTCCAGCTGTCAGTGATCTGGGGCAGTGTCCTGTATCCCTCTGAATACACCCCTCTGACTCAGCGTCTGTCAGCTGGGGAACTGCAGGGGTTGCAGGCTTTTCATATAATTTAATATGATAGATGTGAATAATATTTTTAGTCTTCATCCAGGAGGGCTAAATTGCAAAGTGTTCTTGTTGCTGCTGTCCTCAATGCAGCTTACTCATCTTCCCCAGCCAATGTGTCTGCCATGCTCTAGCATAAAAGACTGCTTGCAGTTCACTTGGAGCTGCATTCCTGTAGGAGTAACTGTCCTGTGTGACAACCCAAGAGACATTTCCTTCACAACATAGAAGAAAGATGTGCAGGAATTTCTAGAAAACCACAGTCTTTAGGCAGGGCTTCACAGGTAGAGCTTGAAACATCAAGGAATCTCCCTCTGGACAATGTAGCTGGAATTATTTTCACTGAAATAAAGGGGAAAAAAGCAGAAAAAAAAAAGAAAAAAAGATAAGCTGCTGGATAAACAGCAACAGCTTGATGAAGCTCTGGATACGGACCCTGTTGTGCTGCATAGCTTTGCATCTTTCCTCTTCATCCTGCCCAGGCACACTAACAAATGTGGATTTTTCTTTTTTTTTCCCTTTTTTTTTTTTTTCCTTTTTTTTTTTTCCCCCAGCAGGACAGAACAATGTCAGAAACAAAGAGCAGGATGACTTAAAAGATAAAGTGCTTGTCTTCCTTTCCACTCCCTCATTTTGGTAGCAGTTAACTAACTTGTACTATAACCACTGAAATCAGAGTGTAGTTACACAGTTCTGCTGATACAGAATATTGCTGGACTTGGAGCCAAGAATTGATTTTTAAATCCCCAGAGACTTCAATTATTGAATACAAACTCTGCTGACACCAAGACTAGCACTTTTTCTGTGAGTGGAAATGGCAGAAGTGAAGGCTGATTCAGGTCCATGAGTGTGGTCACAGTGGAGAGGCAGGGTGCCCATCCACCAGGGCTAGCAAGGACTCTTGTTTGCTTTACCAGTTCACCTTAAAATACATTAAAATGGTGCAAGGAGATTCTGTATGATGTTTACACCATCTACCCTTTCTTGTGTCTGGCCCTAAGCCGTGGTTTCAAAATCTGTGCTCCATTTCACTGAACACCTCTTTTATATGGATAAAACCTGTGATCTACACAGCAGGAGGAATAACACTGTATATCTGTAGTTTTAAGACAGGTAAGTTTTTCAGGGAAAGGTAGTTTCTAGAAAAGCAGACAAGCCTTTGGGCACAGGCACTCAAGATATACCAGCTAGACTGAAGTTTTAAGGATCTTTTTTCTAAATACTACTTGCCGCCCCCTACATGAACTGCACCCCCCAAAAATTAATTCAAGGCAGGACCATGCCTTGTCCTCTGTGAGACATAAGAACTGGTATCCCAAAGCCATCAAGAGGAGTTCTGTGGCTTTTACTGCTGGAGGGTGAAATGTGATCCCCTGACCCTTTCCAGAGATTCACTAAAAATACACAAAAGGCTGACTGGATTCACCTGTCTGTTTAGCACTTTACCCGTTTTTCCACTGTGCTATTAACTGAAACTAATTTACTTGTGTGGAAAAACGGGTAAAGTGCTAAACAGACAGGACAATCTTTCACACAAACATGGCTGTGAACAATTTCACGAAGAGCAAATCCTTGCATCCCTATGCCTTGATCAGGTTGACGTGTCATTCACATGAAAACCCAAGGCAGATACGGCAGGGTGTGTTTGTATATTTGCTTACTTAATGCCTTTTAAGCTGTCTTTTGCTAGTTATCTGGTTTAAATATCTGAATAAATGTAAAGAAAACATTAAACCAAGTCAAAAGTGCAAAATTATTAATCAAGTTGAGCACACAAATAAATCTTAGTCTGGTTGTTACCCACAGACACATTTCTAGGACTTGTGCAAAACAAGCCAAGGAGTTATACAAGCTCTGCTCCTTATCAACCCCATTTATCTCAGTTTCTTGCTTACTCTTCATTAGCTCTCAGCAAAAGATGAAATTGGATTGTAAAGGATGTACTAGGCTCATTGTCTGCTTTGCTTTTAATTGCTAACACCATTCCTTAATCAAATAAAGGATACTGCTGGAGAGGGAGCAGGTTTGGGTCTATCTAGCTGACTATGCTGATGTCAACCAGTTTTCCCAATATGCCAGTCAAAGGCACTTCCCGGAACCTGCTGTAAGCTGTTGTGACAATCGGAGCGCGCAGTGACAGCTGGGGCATCGGCAGTGCCGCATCCTGCTCGCGGGGCGCGAGGCTCCCTCGCCCCTCCTAGGGAGCCAGGACACACGGCCAATGCAGCCTCGGAACGCCACAGCCCGCGCACTCCCACACCCTGCCAGGTTATGGATTTCAATAGATACATCGTCCTTGTGGCATGGGGGGGGCAGGGCCAAAAAAAAGAAAAATAGAAAAAGAAAAACAGGCAATTAGGAGTCAGAAGAGCAAGAAATAATTTATGCTATGACTTCATACGCATAATGAACAAAACTGCCAGTTTTATGCATGATCTTTAGAAAAAAGGAAATCATGTATACTTAAAATATGCATTATTATTTAAGCTCAGTCATGTCATACCCCTCACAGCATATTTCAGGAACCTCTTAGAAACACTGTAATTTCTTAAGTGTGCTCATAATTTGTGAAACATTAGTATTTGGTGTCTTTGCACAAAGCATCCATTACTGTTAATGGAGAGTGCGGAGCATTTGCAGTACCACAAGACTCAAAGTGTGGCTAACCTCTGTCCTTTGCATGCTGGCACTGGGGATGGCCAGCATTAGCATGGCCTGCTAATGAAAGACCTGCTCCACAAGTTCTTCTTTCCACTGGTCTGGTCTTCCACCACATCCCCAGTGCTACAGGAGCAGAGTTAACTACCAAAGGAATAGTGAGAACAGGTTACAAAATTATTTGAGTATTTTAATTTGACCCAGCTGCTCAAAGGAATCAGGGCCAGAAATTTACTACAGGCTTCATGACATTACAGCCTGTAGCTTACACTAGGGATGATGCTGAAACCAAACATCTCCAGGTTATTTACCATCTCCAAACAGAACAAAAACATTTTAAACAAGTTATATGAACACTTCTACTCTAAAAACCTGGCAAATATATTATTGTACTGTATTTGAGCATTAGCCAATGAATTGTGTGGGGTTTCTGCACCCTGTGCAGCCTGGACTGCCATCTGAGAGATGCACTCACCTCTGGATAGAATTGTTAGAAAAGGTCATTTATTAATAATTCTTTGCTTGAAAACACATTGATCCATCTATAACCCCTTTTGGGAAGAGTGGGAGCAGTACCAAATTAAGATACTTTATATTCCTTTCTACCTACTTGTTACTCTAGTGGGGGGAAAACCAGGGTTATTTCTTTATTTCACCAAACATATATTTCTGAAATGCAGAGAATAAATACTTGAAATTACTGCATTTTATGTTACAAAAGCTGAGCTCCTTTCTATGATCCATGATGATAAGCATTCATTTTTTCTCTGTGAATATCTTTGTAAGACAGAATGGAAGAAATAAGTGCTTTCCTCACTCCTTTACAATACAACCTGGTATTCCAGAAAAGTCTGGAGGAAAGGGGTTCAACCTGCATGTCATAAATGAACTACAAATTAGAGTTTTTCAGCATCTAACACTGAGATGCTTACATGGATAGACTGTTGGCTCCTCTACCTCCCTGCTTCTATTGTAAATTAAGTTTAACCAGGAAAGAGAAGAAAATTTAATTTTCTATCAGTTTAACTCACATTATATGACAACCAAATCACTCCTTTGTCGGCCACTTTTTTTCTAACAGGAAAAAATCTGAAGGTTACTGCTGTTAGAAGGGACTGGTGTCGCTAGCAGTCTATGTAACAATGGATTTCACTGTACTTCATCTCTTCTCCAAAATATACTATTGATATTGACAAACTGAGGCAGAGCCTTCTTTGTTAACATCCTTCTCATTTCCTGTGGCATTACTTTTCTGTCTTGAAGATCTGCCTGAAATAAAGAAAAAGAGAACTTAGAAAACAAAATTACAGTTTTAATTTTGGTTCATAATTTACAGGGACAAAATCAGATTTAGCATGTCAAAAGATTCGCACCTTAAATAGAGTATCTTAAACTCTATTTACAGAGCTTCTCACATTCCATTGAGGTCTAGACTAATTTTTAAATAGCTGTGTTCCTATGCAGCACCTGGGAACACTGCCTTTTCAAAGGGCAGCTGGAGGTCACTTGTTAGGTAGAGGAGTGAGTCCTGGCCTGGAGAACTGGGTCAGCAAGGGATACTTGTCTTTAGCAAACAGATCTGCTATTATAGCAGTGGGCTACCAGGAGTATCTTTTACAGTGTCATTCTTCCAATTTAGAGCAATGCCATTTACTGGAATGGATGATCATCTTCCTTGGAAACTTGTCAGCTGCAGGGGCTGTACCCATTTATCTCTCCCAAAAAGTCTCTTGCTGCTGTTGCAAGTGACTTTTCTGTGAGATGTAACCTGCCCTATCCTGACAGATGATTGCTTTCTTGCTTCCATCATGGGCTTTTAGGAAGCTGGGTATGTGGCCTGACAAGGTCAGATCTGATCAGGCTGCCTGATGCCCTCACACCACCTGAATAGCTTCCCATGTAATTTGTTGCCTGTTCTCTGGAAAGGGGGCACACCACACCGGGTGCCCTGTGCATGCTGGTGTTGGGTTTCCCATGGGACACACCCCAGGAGGCCCCGAGCCGCAGTGGAACAGCAGAGTGGAGGCAGATCGAAGGGAGGGAGGCTGGCTGAGAGCTCCTGCGTGGCCCCACAGCCCCTCGTGGGTCAGGTACTCCCCCAGGAGGGAGCAGGCAGCTCTTGGCCCATTTGCACAAAGCTGGAAGACTTCAAACTCTCGTCCTGTCACTGCAGTCAGGTCTGTATAATTTCTTTCTTACTTCTGCCTGCCAGCCTATCTCTGGCTGTCTTGGTGGTGCCTGTTGCCTTGTTACTGCTGTTGGCACTGGTGTTTTATTTCTTATCAGTGCTGGGAGCTGCCTGTTTTCTTTCTGGATTTATACAGATCTAAATCCTACATTTATCTTTCTTTTATCAGCAGCAAAGCTTGCAGATACTTCTGCCATCAACCTGCACTGAGTTTGGCTCCATATTCACTTGTCCTTCGTATTTAACTCATGTTTAACTTATATGGGTAAATTAGGAAACAATACTGGGAAATTTAACTTTTGAAATTAAATTTTTCACAATAGAGCTAGGGTTTTTCTCAGCTTAGTTTTACCTTGCTTTTGACTTTGGGCAGGAAAAAAAAAGTATCATTAGTAGGATAGTTAAGAAAAATAGGAGTTTTTCAAAAGTATTATGATAAAAATGACATAGTATGGTATCAACAACTCATTATATAATTTTATTTTAACTAGCCAAGACATAGAAGAAAAATACCAAAAGGATTGCTATACAAATGTACAAACACTGGTTTAGGAAAAATGCATTTTAAAAGTAACATTTATAGCTTTAATGTTTTTCAATTTCAGTAAAAATTCTTTTCATTGTCACTCTGCTTTGAATCTTTGACATATACAGAGAGCTTGGAAGACCGTCTCTTGATATCAAGGGAGGCTTTTTCTGCTAAACAGTTTGCAGAACAAGAAACCCTCCTTGGCAGCTTCCCGAAGACAGATTGGATGTTGAAGGAAGCTTACATAAAGGAAAAGCAAGCACTGGCACAGTGACTGATAAATCTACTCCTGCTTCCTAAAAAATGCTGAGCTGAGGGAAAAGCTACCATGAGATCTTCTGTCCTCGGGAAGGAAAGAATCCCAAATGTATAAGACTGTATTCTTTCACCATCTCTACGTAGGGGCTCCAGAATGCCTGTATGACAGCTGACATAAATGACTCACCTTTAGCTCATTTCACTTCACTTTTCATAAACATTTGCCAAGTCTCTCAATTTTTTTTGTAGAAAAGAAATCTGTCTCCTGTTTCTGCAGTCTTTGCCACGTGACAGCATTCATGTTATTTTCTGCCACAGGTGTGACTCCAGTAAGAAAACAATTACTCACACCCTTGCTTTGGTGTCAGTGCTTCAGCGTCACCCATGTGACATCATCATAATGGGTACATATTTTCTGGAACTTGGGTCTGAATCAGCTAAACAAAATGTTTTAAAAAGATTGCATGGACCAAAGCCAACTCCTTTTCTCCTGAGCTGTGGCTCACCTGCAGAGTGGATCCTGATTGAAGACTCCATCTATCAGATTACAAAGAAATCTCTCTCCGCTGACAGATTCCACAGCGAGGAGATATCCAGAGATGCATTCTCTGTTCTCTTCTGTTAATTGTTGGACAAGCATCCCAGAAATATCCCACTCTTTCACAGTGAGTCAAAGAGCCAAGTTTCTTCGTGTCCTGCAGTAACTGTAGGAGAATTGTGCTTTAAAGTCCTGACTTGTAAATGGAACATTGTGTTCCATTTCCTTTCAACTCTTTGTTGACTAAAGAATTCTTATTTATCGTAGATAATTCTAATCTGAATTCCAGTTTTAATCTTTCAGACATCTATATACTTTCTTTTAAAAAATGATCTTTTCGTCTTTAGTTAATGTGATTATTGGAGTATCCTTTATACTGCCTAATTTAGTTTTCCTTTAATGTATCTAGAAAAGAATTTGGAGTTTCAGCCTCCCTCAGGAGATCGACGATTAACTGATTAACAGATAATGTCAGTAATGGAATTTTAAGTCCAGCCAGAGGCAACCCAGACAGGAAAATTTTGATATTTTTATTTGGCTTCATATTTTTTTAATCTTTGATTTTGTTTTGCTTCCTTCATCTTAAGAAGGTTATCAATGAAGTGGCAACTGTTAAGAAAAAACATTCAAAGCACCATTGATGTGCTTGAAGAAGCACAACATTTGGAATAAATTCTGTGTATAAGGGAACAAGTGTCTGGAGTTCATCAGTATATGGGTGTTCAGTGTTAATGCCAAGATTAGCACACACACACATACAGGCTATGTCTGCTCTTGTCAGGATATGTCTATTCAAAGAGGCAGGATATATTAACTCCAGGAAAATTTCATGAGGAAGTGTCAAAACAGCTTTGGTATTGATTTACCTCTTGTTGACTTAGAGCAGAGACAGCAGGAACTCATAGTGCTCTGCACCTAGGCAGGTAGATGTGTTTATAGACAGCCTGGTCATCAGCAGGGGATGAATGTAACTCTGTCATCACCAGACATATGAATCCTTTTATGAGTTTCAACACATTGTTAATAATCTGGACCATAAAAAAAATCAATAGAGAGACATAATTATAAGAGCAGTCAATAAATAGTAATTTTATCCTGTAATATCCATTATATTTGAGGTAGAAATATGTGGATTTCTAAATTATTTAATATGGCCCAATAAACTTAAATAGAGCTCAGTTTCATGGCTAACTGTATTAAAGCTCAGTACTGAACTAAAGCATTAATCTGAATGGATAGAGGAGCTTGAACTCAAAATTATTTCACAGTATCTGCTGTGTTTCACACATGCTCAGTTTAAGATGCTGCTTGTCTTGACAACGGTGAATGATGGTAACAAATCAGTCCCTTACATTATGTCCCTATTCTGCACAGCAAAGAAACAGAATATGCCTCAAAGCTGATGCTTTACAAGTGACCACATATCATCTGTCAGAGAGAGGTAAAGAGATGTGGAAGGACCCACCTGAAACATTAACTCCTTATTACGGTAATTTTTCTATTTAAAAACCTCACTTTAATGGAAATGCAGGCATGTTACACAATATGCTGCAACACAGACACTGGTTGGAAGTGACAGTTTACTGATCGATTCTGTACAGCCAGCAGAATGCACTGCTGTGGGTATTAGCTGATGCTATAGCTTGGCAATTGTGTTGATGTTTTGTAAACCAGATTCTGGGTCCAGGCTTCTCTCCTTTGTCCCAGCCCAGCACTGCAAAGCCAGAGGGCAGCTGCCTTCAGTGCACCACTGCTGCAGCCTCTGGGCACAGGGGCTGGACTGTGGTTTTCATTTCTCATAGGCAGACAGAGGCCATCAGGAGTGGGAAAATTGTGCGATAATCTCGAAGTGCACATCTGCCTTCCTGGAGGATTGATTTAGCCAGTGACATGTAGAGGAGTCCTCAAAACAAAAAGAAGTTTAACACTAATAGTCAATTTTGATCAGGTGAACAAACAGATCATAAAAGAACAAGAAAAAGACATGGCATTTCTTCAACAAAGTTTTTTTTTTTTTTTTTTTTTGACAAACAAATGAAACCAATAGACACAATTGGGAGAACATATGCTATTGACTTTCATAAAAAAGGACAGCTACCCTTAAGGCAGAGCACAAGGTCATATCTGATAGCCAAATGCTAGTTCTGAATTATCAACATTTTTTTAATGACTGAAGATATCAATATTTCCACTGTTAAAACAAATAACATTGTTTAAGTCTTCAAATTGTCTTAGGAGACTGATTCAGCTAAAGGTCATGAGAATTGCACAGCTAAAATTTTGGACCTGACTTTGATAAGTCATGTCAAGGGAGACCCATGATTGGGTCAAGGAGGAACGGTGTGGATAAAAGGAGAACTTACGCTAAGCTGCTCCTTTTAAATGTCACTAGAAATTGGTTTTTTCACACCCCCACCTCTTGTCTTCTTACCTTGTTTTGCTCCCCTGTACACTTCTCCCTCTCAAACAGTAAACATATTGAAAGTCCTGGCAAGAAAACTTGAGACAGATAAACTATCCATTAAAATAAAGTGGGATGCTTTGATTTTTGCCTAGAGGGGAGGAGGAATTGAGCTCTTTTCTGTATCAGAAAAAGGCTTACAGGTGAAAAAGAGAATTAAGAAGGATGCCTCTGGCTACCTTGTCATTTCACGTACCTTCCAACACCTACGCATTTTGGTCCTCAGAAATGAGGCAGTAAGATTTTTTCCTCAGACACAAGCCCTCAACTTTCTAGCAACGTAAGTCATCTGGGTAAAATTATTAACAACAGCACAATTACCCCTTCTCTTGGGCCCCAGTTTTATTTTACAGGCACACACTTAGGCTAGAAAGAGTCCAACAGTTTCACACAATATCAATGGTGGTCGTTGTGTTCCTCTTGTAAATGTGAAAACCAATTACTTGTAAACAAATATGAAATGAAGTCTTAAGGTCCAGAGGGAAGAATGAAATCAGAATTTTAAAAAAAGTTTTCTGTGTTCTATGACAGGCTGAGGTGAAAAATTTTCCAGTCTGCATCTATGATTCACACCAGCTACACGTTTTTGTTTTCTTGGCTACAATAATTATCTTATGTCTAGCATTTCCTATTTAGGATTAATTTGATTAATTTGTGCTACTGGTGGGAAAGTAGGAGTTGATGACAGAATATAAATCTTTTTTACATTATATAGCCTTTTAAAAATTTATGTGGTTGTGCATGTGTGCAAATGTATATGTAAAACATGGAAAAGTTTTTCACAGGAGGAATGAAGACTACAGTAACACTGTGATAAGCTCAATTTTCTAGCAATTAACTAGATTGCAATTGTCTGAAGATGACTTACATTTGTAAAAACAGCAAGTTGCAATCATCTGATTGTTCTCAGGTACTCTTCATGGATTTTGTTTGGAATTCTTGGGTCTTGTAGGTGGATATATGCTGTAGCCAGGAGCTTTAAAAAAATATAAGCTGCAAGAGAGCTTGTTGGTTCACTAGCTGACCCAAAGGACAAACCCAAGGGAAACTAAAAACGTGCCTGGTTGACTCTTTCATCACAAGATTGTGGGTACTTCTTATCTTAAAGTCTGATGTGAAGCTCATTGACATCAAAACTGAAGCAGCCAGGCTTTGCATAACCAAATGATGACACGCCCTGAACAGGCTGAGCTGGGGGGTTAATTATTTTCATGGTGCAGAAAAGGGGGTTCCCCAAGGATCTGTTGACAACACTGAGACAAGTGTGAGCTGCACCTGGAATGGCTGGAGTCTGAAATCAGGTGCTGTTTATAAGCATTGCCTCATCAAAAGAGCTTACAGGAGAGAAATTTATTTTGTATGCATTAAACAGTCAGCAAGAAAAAGAAGAAAGCATACTGTTCTGCAGGTCAAAATATTACTTATTACTCTAATAAGCACTTAACTCTTTTTGAGAGTGCAGCACAGGCAGACAAGGGATTTTTTTTCCAGTGCTCTAAGTCATTCACTTGATTTGTTGCCATTTACTGCAGTTGTGTAATGGCTATAAAACTGGAAAAAACATAAAACATAAAAGAAAGGTGTTGAAGTCAGCCTTAAGGTACTAAATTCCTGACAGCGGCTTGTAAAGCAGTAGAGATTTAGGTGCTGTAAGATGACACTGGAGGTTGTGGTAGGTGCTGAAGTGATGAGTCTATGACAAACTGGAATTACGCAACTATGAAAAAAGGACCTGGGCACCTCCTGATCCCTGTTCATTCCTGGGGACACCAGTGCTTCCCAGATGATTTTTATTTAACATGAATGGTCTTCAGATATCTAAAACTCTTGTTTTGGATATGCCCAGAGCTACACCTAAATTCAGCATATGGCCTGATCTGATAGGCATTTACAGAGCACTGCTGTCAGAGTCTGAAAGTACAAAAAGGCATACAAAATATAAATGGAATTTTAGAATATGAAAAGTAAATAAATAAATAAATAAATAAAGTCAGTGATGTTCTTTCACGTAGTTTTTTCAGATCGGTTGTGTAGACATCAGGGAGCTGAGCTGTGCATCAAGAAAGGACTCAGCATCACGTATGTTTTGAAATGCCTGCTACCTCCCATGTTCAGTAGTTGCTTTCCAGTAAGGCATATGTTGAAGAAGAAGGAGACCTTGGTTCACCCCCTCTCCCATAGACTGAAGAAACTCAGCATTTTCATTTCATCTCTCAGGAAGATTTTCTACCCACCTGGCTAGAGGCCACTTAGTAACAAAATGCTTTGACTATTGGATCTAATCCACCACGGAGTAACCAACTTAAAGTGCACATCTGAGTTGCAAAGAATGCTACTCTCTCTTAAAGCTGGTGTATTCAGATGCATTTAGAAAAAGACTCATTTTTTGCTCCCTAGAGTCCCTGCTCTATGGATTATTTTGCTATGAAAAGCATGCAATTGGTTATTAGGGATTCAAGATAAAGTCTTATCTTCAAAAATGCCTACAATACATTTAAGGAATTATCAGAAACTAGCTGTACCATTTGAATGACAGGGAAAAATGTGAACGATCAGTGATATTTAAAGGTAAGAAATTCAAAATGGGCAAAAAGAAATATTTTTCTCTGCATGTTATGTTGCAGAGCCTGTTGCCAGCCACAGAAGCTGGGATCAAAACTTGGTTATGACAACACTCTCAGAAGGGAGACAAAATCTTATATAGCCTAGAGTTCAAGCCAAGTTATCTGAAGTCCTTCATTACTGGGTTCCAGTACCTTAAAATACATTGTTTGCCACCATGAGAGTCTGGATGCTAGGCTAGGTAGGACTGTGATTGTAATGCAGGGTGGTCGTGCCTCTACCCCATTAAAGTTCCTTCTGTTGCTATTATTATAATTCACTGGTGGACTATATATACTGTGCATATTTATACACAGGCATTTTTACACATAAATAGACTAGATTAGTTATATTGTGTCTTGATTTCAGGAAAAGCACAAGGCAGGCTGTGGTCAGATGCCAGGAATGAGGGGAGAGGGAGTTATAACAGGTATATTAGATGGGTTTAGAAAGGTATAAACTCTCCCCTTCCTCCCAGTAGCACACTTGAATGCGGTTAGTGACTTGTGCTTCACTGTTGTGAGCTACTGTGCAACCTTGGCTTTAACTAGTCCTCCCAAAGTCAATCCTCCCATAGGTTGCCTTCCTTCATGCTGCACAGGAGCTCAAGGCAATGCTCTGATCCTTCATGGCCCCTGCCTGGTTAGGTCAAAAAAATACTTGGGTAGAAATAGAACTAACTAGGTAACTCCTAGTGGACAACGGCCATCTTTTTAAAATGAAAGTAGATGTGTCTTAAATTCCTTTGAGTCTCATCAGTGAGTGTCACAGCTCATCCTCCCAGACAGACCTCTATGTCCTGTAGGCAGAGATGAGATTTCAGAAGTTTTTGCATGATTCAATCTCTCATTTTAGTCATTGAACATGGAATTAATTTCCCTCAGTCCTGCTTGCCGGATGTCTTTCATATTCCTCAACTGTGTCCGGTTTCTAAATTGATTTATATCACTATTTGCTGTTAAATGACAATTCTTTATAGGCATTGCCTTTTAATACTCTTAAGGACATTATGTTATTGATATCAGTTAAAAAACACCAGAACTTCAGGACAGCTTCCTTTTGTAGGACCCTTTCCATCCATCATCAAATTTACTGCTAGTGTACATACATACACACTCATGTATAAGGAGCTAGTGCACATAGCAGTGCTTAAGATCCTATTCCATAGCCTACCATAATCAGTGACAGCCTCTCCTGTGGCTTTTGTGGGCTGTGGATTGAGTTTCAAGTGCCAGCAGTTACTCAAGTTACATATAATTGTTGGAGTAGGGTCTTTAGCAATATGGATGTTGGTTATTGAGGCCAGAGTTAGGTCTCAGACTCCCTGCTGAACAACTGAAGTAGAAAAGTAAACTGAAGCAAAGGAGCAAACTTTTGCTTAAAGGACATTGCAGTGGGAGAATGGAAGGGTGAAAGCGTGTAGGTTGTTTTCACTATTAGAGACTGCTGCTTGATTGTCCACATTGTTTGCTGGCAGTTTGTCATGCAGTATCTAGAAACAAATCTCTTTTCCATAGACTAAACAAATGGAGAGTGTGAACAATGCAATGCATCCATTAGCCCTGCTCATTGCATTCAGTTTACTAAATCCTTTAGGAAAACCTGCCTGACAATACCCAGTCTGTAATAACCACCCTCTTGAAATATTATATTTACTGTATAGCAATACGAGGACAATCATTTAATAATAAAATTATCCCAAGAATGATGGTCATTTTCAGCTGGTATCTCTAAAGCCAATGACATTTTATCACCATTTTAATTTATGATTATGGAGCGGCATAAGAAATTAAACCTAATTCATGATCTGGNAGCTGTCTCGTTTTTATAACATGGGTGAGAAGAATTACTACAAATATATCACATTACTCTTTATCACCTATGGTCCTACTAGTGCTCATAATATGTCATTTTTTTCAAAGCACAAAGTCCTACCTATCCTTAAATACTGTCATGGCTCAGATAAAATCCAGAAGAGCCTAGAAATGCAGAATTAAGACAAACATAACAGGATGACCTCAGTGGCATCTCGGATGATTCAGTGTTATAGCAAAGATAAGTAAAGAATATTTTGTATAACAACATTAGAACATGGAATGAAACAATGAATCACATCCTGGGTAGATGAGCTCACACACTAGAGAGGGTCTTTGTTACTAATTTATCTTTTAAATTAATACCCGCTTCCTTTGGCTTTTGCAGTGATGTTTATGGCATTTGGAAAGCTTTACCCATACACATCAATAAACTCTTTAGGTTCAGACAATTGAAGCAATAGGTAGGGAATGGAGTGGAGCAGCTCCAAAGCCAGCAAGGCTCAGAGAGTGGAGATAAGTGAATCTAAGTTACTCTTCCCGGCTGAAGTAAATTAGCCCAGATGAAGAGATTCATACTGAATTGAAGAGGGCAGCGTGCAATGGTAGAACCAGTAGGGAGCAATTTTAAGCCTCCATCCTGCCAGCTGTTTTACATGGGTGGTCCCTAAGCGTGCTTGGTATGTAATTAACCTGAATCCCTGGGTAGCATCTGTGGCACACACACCGGTATTGCAAGCTACCATTTCAGCCTTGCTTCCCTGCAGGTCTGACAAATGATTGTTGTGTTGCAATTACAGCAGACTGAAACCAGCCCTATATTTTCCTGCCTCTCTTTAAAAAAAAGGAACACTCTTTTCCATTAGCTGCCAATTAAAACAAAATTTACTTTAGGATTAAAAAAAAAAAAAATCAGCTCCAGCTGTAAAACAGTTGCCTCTGTCCCTGAAATGAAGTGTCTAGAGCGGAAGGAGCACAGCTTTGCACCCACCGATGCTTGTTAAGTAGAAAAAAATTTCATTTTCAATATATTAGGTCTTTGATCTGGCAGATTTCTTAACTGATGATCAGTTTTCCTATATAACCAGTGTTACTGTGCTCAGGTGTTTCTAGTTAAATGGTTAACCAGACCAGCATGTCAGTCTTGCCACACACCAGACACCTTGTTCTGCACCATGTCCCAGTGACTGCAGTCAATGTTCAACGGGCATTAGAGTCCATTGACTTGGGACTGAGCAGCACCTAATTTATGCAAAGAGAAATGCTTGCAAAACACCCCAAGCCCCTTGCCTTTCAAGCTGAGGCAGATTTGCTAAGTCAGGAGGTTATTTTAGTGGTCATTAGCTGCAATAAGACATTGTCTTGAGCATGCAGCATTCTGTATATATTGTACAATGCAAATATACTGTAAAATGTTGAGTTTATTATGCTACGGTTCCACTGGTTGTATTATCGTTTTAACTACATTTACCATCTTCTCTTAATTTAAAAAGAATCTGTTTCTCATGATGACAGATTGGTTGTCATCATGAAAGTGTTTGATATCATAAAATCCTGTGACTTGTGAAATGATGTGATTTAACCTACAGTTACCTGTGCCAATTTGTGAGGTCTGATTGACAACTTGTGCAAATAACAAGATACTTCTAATTAGAAGCACTGGAAAAGCAGCAGAACAGTGACAGTGGGCACTGTGCTACCACTTTCAACTGTTTTGGATTTATCCTCTTACTACTTGACTTACTGGGAAAGTTGCTCCTTTGCCAGGGAAGACCCATGGGGCATATCATATTGGTAAACTCTTTTTTTACAAAACATATTCACAAGAGTGGTATTAATGTGTCTTGGTTGTGCAGCATGGGATAATGGGATTTTCTTGCTGGGAATTTGGGAGCAGTGTTCCTGGAGGACTGTACAACTATGCAGGGAAGAGTTCAGCTCAGCAGACTAAGGCTTGTTGTCTAGTAATGTAATATATAATGTTGGCTTGAACCTTTTTTGGCTCATAGAGATGATTTCCAGATGCTAGGCCAGAATTTTTTTTTTACTACTCCAAAAATGGGAGAAGGGGGAATCCACCTATCTGTATCCCAATGATTGTAAGCACTAAGCAAGAGAGATCAGCCCTTTGGACCTTCCCAAATTTTCTCAGGGACTCAGCCATGTGATTTGGCTCAGGAGGAGCAAGGACTGTTTGCCCATGGCCTGAAAGACTTATTCCTGGCTGAAGCCAAAGTGCTCTGGCATTTTGAAGCTGCATGGGAGAGAAATAAACTCTACCTCAAAGCATGAGCTTTTCTATGCTGCTTTTACTTGTCCTTTCCAAACTATGAGGGTTTGCCAGACATTACGTACACATATTTGTAATTTTCTGGCGAGCACATGGGTCTACAGTCAATGGCATGTGTTCTACATGCTGCTCCCTGATGTTGACTGAGGTCACAGCTTTCCTACTGGGGGCCTGTGCTGCAGCAGGCGTGCAGAGTGCCTGCCTGCACTTAAGAGTCCTGGCTCCAGGGAAGGCAAGTGGTAGCACAGCCCAGAGCTTTCTCCAGTGATTGTCTCTTCTTCTTAGAGAGGATAGTGGGGTATCTCTGTGGGCGTGACAGTGCAGAGTCAGGGGGCTGGAGTTTGCTTCAAATGAGTTCACTGTGGTACTGGCAACAGCTTCATGTGACATTTCTCTCCTGGGTAAATTATGCAGCTGTCTGCAATATATATGTACTCTGTAGAACCAGGGCTGTCTGTTTGCCCTGTTTTCTCTCATTAATTCTTTCTGCAATAATTCCTCCCTTCCCCACCTCTAAATTATATTTCCTTTTGATTTTTTGGTTTTTGTTTTTTTTCCTCAAAGAAGAAGCATTTTGTCCAATTTTGTACTGCTAGGAAATGGAACAGGTTTCATTGTCCTACACCTCTTCTTTTCCTCTTCATCTCCCAGGATTTTCAATTCACACTTTAACACAGATTCATGTCTTTTGAGAAAGAGATGACTGGCGTATGAGTTTTTTTCCCCTGTTATCTTTTCAGTTTTTTGGGGTGGGGAAGAGAGTGCTTCTATAAAGTAAGCATATACCATTATGGCTGGTTGAAATTGGTTTTTGTCTCCTAATAGTTTAAGAAGTAGAAATAAAAGTTTTAATAATCTTTGTCTGGCTTTTATTAAAATGTCTTTTTTTTTTTAAGAAACTGTGGAGATGCTCTATTAAAAGTCACATTTCTTATGAAAGAGAAAATACTAAGAACAAGCTTTTGCACTTTTGTAGAATCTGCACATCAAACCAAATTCTTCATGGCTCTTTTGTATAAGTTGGAGGTTGTTTTTTGTTTTTTCCCTCCTGCCATAGCCACTTGCTGTTATAATGTGACAATTTCCATGACTGTTTTGCATGTTGATTTAGTTGAGAATGACTGTTGCTCTCTTGGATGCTGTCCGCATAATTAATGTCTCCTATCTGTCTCTAGCAGAAGGAAGAAAATCTTTTCTATCTCTGATGGAAATGGTTGAGAGGCCCTCTGGGGCCAATTAGATCACCAAATGGCAGTGGCATCCTGGTAGAAACCACCATGGTGCATTTTCATAATTCTTTCCAGCTAAGCAGGTTGGAGGATAGGAGGGAGGGAGAGGGAAGGGAAATGTAGGGGTCCCTGATTAGAGCAATAAACTGGCAAATAGACCACATCTTATTCCCCAGCTGAAGGTGCTGACATGACACCTCTCATTTTTTCAACCTCATTTCTTTCTGGCTAAAGAAATTCATTTCATCAGTGTTTTGAAAGCACAGTGTCTTGATGACAGTCTGAATCCATACCATTTAATTCTAGCATTTCTTGTGTCTCTTGACAGAAAGCAGACAGAAAATACTGCTTGAGATACATGGCATTTCTGTCCAGTTCAAGTTCTAGCTCTTTTTAATCAGAACCTTTGAGACAGTATCAAGAGCTGTTGTGAAATTGTTTAGGGTTTTCTTTTCTCATTGAAAAATTTAATAGCATGTAAGAGTCTGATGCTTTTTATAGCATTACTGTAATTCCTGGTTTTAGTGATAAGACATTTAGTAGAATTATCAGCTATTGCAACAAAGCCCTAAAATTCAGAACCACTTAAAATTTTAAGTTGTATCCTGAAACCATCTGTACAGTATAGTGGTAATCTTTAAGTGCAATACGTTTATAAGCGATACGCATGTCATGCTGTTAAAATGAACGTCTGTGTTGCCTTGACATTTATAAATGCTAAAACCTTTACCTTGTTATTCAATTCACAGCAGGAGATGATATTTAAAATGGTAACCTTCTCATACTTATAGATTATTGCTTAATTTTATTAGTCTTCTTTTTATAAAAAGAAGTCACAGTCATCATAATTTTCCCAGTGTCAAGGATTGCAGTTGTAAGTTGATATATGAT
Organism: Dryoscopus gambensis; assembly: GCA_013389985.1. Classification (NCBI taxonomy): domain Eukaryota; kingdom Metazoa; phylum Chordata; class Aves; order Passeriformes; family Malaconotidae; genus Dryoscopus; species Dryoscopus gambensis. The sequence goes on along the minus strand of WEIT01042069.1, from coordinate 24,181 downwards.
TGTAAGTTATGAGAGCTAGCATAGGGAAATCTAAGCTTAGGAATACATATCTCTGATGCTGTTCTTAAATATCAGCTTAGGAAATGTGTCAATAGATAAGAAAGTTATGTTTTATTATACGGATGATACCAGTCTTGTAAGTAACAATCGTTTGGTAAATCTCACATTAATTCCTCTTAAATGACACAAAGGAGCAAGCTGTAGCTTTTTCAAGATTTTCTCAAGATAGGTAGGTCAAATATGACTCTTCATGTAGCAGCTTCACGTGCTGAAGACCAGACTGTCATTGTATATGAAGTGCTGTCCCTCACACACATGCTGTGCCCACGTGTGCTCATCATACAAAGAAGTATTTTACTGAAAGTCAACTGTACTTAACAATCTACTCCTACAACACAGGACATCCCTCACCTAAGGGGACCTGGGCTCAATGGAAGACTCCAAGCAGTCTCTGTGTATGTATCCATACTGATGTCATCGATGCAGCTCGAATCCAGAGTAAAAAGATTAATATATGACAGGCCTTGTATGCTCAGAAGATGAAAGCCTGCAGGGACCTTAGCAAGGTGAGGAGGTCACTTTCTCTTAGCTTCATCCTCACTCCATTTCACTACTTGTGAAACTCAGGTGTCTGCCGGTCAGCTTGCAAATCTTGGTGGGTTGTAAATTGGGTGTGGCACAACTCCTTGGCCCACTCTTGTTGCTCTTTATCATTCACTTTGTAGGACAGCATTAGTCTGTCAATTCTAGAGATTTTCCTAGACAAAGGGTCAAATTTGGCAGAACTGCCCTGTAATGGGAAAATGCTGCATCTTACAGAAGTAAAAAGATATTGTGGTTAATTGTCAAGTCTGTATAAATGCTGAATAAAAGGATTGTGTACATGATGGTTGTGCCTCAGTTTGGGGGAGCCTGAGGGTTGCCTGGACTGAGGAACTAGCAGGAAAGTGCCAGCTCCTTTCCTGATGAGACTTCTGAGAGATGGCTGCATGTTCCCAGCTCCCATTCCTGCACAAAGCCACACTGACCAGGCTGTTCATTGAGGGGTCAGGGCTGTGGGATGCACAGCAGAGTGTAATCACAGCTGTATAAATTTTATTCCAGGCTAGGATGTCAAATAAGACAGGCTCTGCAAGTTAAGACAATCTCTGCAAGTTTTAACATTTACAACTGTCTGTTGACGGGAATTAAAAAGTTGAGAGAAGTGAAAGCTCAAAGAAAAATCTTAAAAGTATTCCTGGACACAGCTGCAGTTCTTAGGGGTCATGGGGCCTTGTCAATCCTCAGTAAAATCTCGTTTCCTCTTGCACTGAATGGAAGCAACACATTCTGTTCAGTGGGTACAGTGCTTTGTCTCTGCAATATCCAGCGTGGGGATTCCACTGAATATCCCTAAAGTTGCAGGGACATACTTGTAGCAATTCTGCCTAAGCAGCACACAGTAGGCAACTGGATTGTCCTGACACCCTAGTTGTCCTGACACTTCATTCGTGAGCTGAATGATGAGAATTCATGACATAAATTTGTAGTTTTGCGCTCCATTTATGTTGAATTTGAATGAAATCGGTGTGGGGTTTTTTTGCTGCACAACATTTGACAGAACTCTGTACATTCATCACCTGCACAGTCAGCTCCAGTGGGTTTTTGCTGGTGCCTGGCAGCTTGGGCTGTTTTTGCAGAGAATAGCAATTTGGTCATATTGGAGCAAATTAAAAGATCAATCACAAGGTAACATCCTTTTTTTTTCTGTTTTTCAGGAGTCATCAGCTACAGGTTATCATCTTGTTGGCATTATCTATAAAATTAATAACTTATACTGATCTTGTTTTGTAAGAGATTGTTCTCTCTGATCTCCATTATGTTATGCACGTATGCACAAAACCACACTCCAGCAACAGAACTCTCAGTGTGGATCTCCCCAAAGGCAAAATGTATTAGATTCACCATTGCTAGGACAATTTGTTGTTGATGTAGACCCTAAGAATAATCACCTTAAAAACTCCAATTTGTTTCAGAAGAAAAGCTTTTTTTCCATATTGACTGCTCTTGAAATAGAAATGTCACTGAAATAGTTAATACTGGTATGAATTTTTCCAGTGTAATAGTTTTGGGGTCACTTAAAAATCACTGGAAATGTAACCTCTTGCACTTCCTGTAAAACACTGAACTCCGGATGATAATCAAGACCTCTAGAAAATTGTGGGCTGCATAAAAATTGCAGATTTTGCAATTTTCTGACCGCTGTGTAATTTTCTGGCACATTTAAATGTGTGTTTGGTTCAGTGCCAGGCTCCTTCCTCCCCCAGACACCCTAAAATTAACTAGGAGCTTTGGGAATTTCATCTGTCAAACAGAGACAGAAGTGTCCAATCAGCCTGGAGGAAACATGGCTGAGCAGTGCTGACCCAAAGCCCTTCTCAAAGAAGGATGGAAGGTGAAAAAGACAGATGAGGAACAGTCTAGCAGAGAAAGGAGAGGGAGGAAAAGATCAGAAGGGGAGAAAGAAGAGCTCTGGAAAAAGGGTGAAAATGCAAACTTTTACGTAAGAGAAAGCAAGCAGTAGAAATATTTGGAACAATAGCTTGTAGTTCTCTTATAAAGTTGTGGGTTCTTTGTTGGGACTTCATTTGGGGATTGAGAGTGGGAAGGTTTTTATGCTAAAAACCCCTGGAGTTTCTTTGAAAGCTGAAGCAGAGTCTAGACTCTTTCTGCCTGGGTTAAGGAAGCACTGAGATCCTTCAGAAGCATATGAAATACTGAATTTTCACAGTGAATGCTCAGGCCACAGTGAATTTACATCTGAACTTTGCACAGCTAATGAAAGCTGATAGATGACTGGTGGATTAGGGAACAGACTGATGGCAAAATGGGAAGAGAAGCTGGGGTATCCAGTGCCAGTGTAGCACCTTTATCGCCACATCACCTGCACTACACAGTTCATTGTCTTTCTATAACTTTCTTATTGTCCTCTAAGACTGTTAGGTGTTGTGAAGCAACAAAAAATATTTTAGACAGCCTGAATTTGTCTCATACATCTACCCAGCTTCCCCCCATTTGCTATGCCATCATTCTTAGCAACTGTGCCTCGCTGAGAAGTAAAAAGTTATCTGTTCTTGAAGCTCAATGCATCTCACACTGGTGAAAGAGCACCTCACAGGACTCAGTGCTGGGAGGAATCAGCACCAGCGCAAGTCTCATGGGCTTCAGAAGCAGCTTTTTGAAAGTCCTGAGGAAGAGGGAAGTATTTTAAATGTGGAAGCAAAAAGGTTGAAAGGATGACCAGGAGTTTATCAGAAAAGGCCAAGGAAGAAATTACAGACTCCAGGCATATTACCTGAATCTGTATGTAGCCTTTGGCCTTGGGACTGGGTGCTTTGACCAGGACCACTGTGAGTTTTGTTGTTATATCAATGTAGTAGCTTGCACTTGGTATTTGGGCCCTAGACAATTAATTTCAGAGTAGAGTCATACTTCTGTCAGGTTGAGAAATCATAACCAGCTTTTCAAAAAAATACTTTAGAATTACGGGTGCAAGTGATTTTGAGTGTGTTTCAAAACCTGACTAATTTCTAGTTTAAGTCAAGGTTAGTAGGTTGAAAAAAACATCAAAGATTTTCTCTAATATACTGTGGGATGTGTGGACAAGTCCTCAGTTCTCTAGGAATATCTATTATTTTTATTAGGTCTAACTTACTCTAAAAGCATGATTAAAAGCTCTACACTAAATACATCACATGCTCATTTTATTCCTACAAGCAAATAAAATGCTTCAGCTTTTCTGGGAATTATGCACTCACTGCTATTATAAAACTTTCTGACCTCAATGGTGGCATGAACAGTAGTTCTAAATTGCCTCACAAAAAACAAAAAACCAAAACAAACAAAAAAAGAACAACCCCCAAAAAACCCCAAAGCCAAAACCAAAGCTAAAACCAAAACTAAAACTGACCACCTCCCCCGGAATTAAAAAGAAAGCTAAAAGAAATTCAAACAGTTTGAGATCATAAAAAAATAGACTAACTCGTATGTTAGAAATAACTGGCAAGCTTCAAATGCTTCAAGATTCAGAAATTCAAGCATTCAAGGTTTCATATACTGATCTGAACACTTTCTCAAATTTGGAAATCTCATGAGGACAAGATCTCATGATATATTCTGTTATTATGTTTTCCAGTTTGGTTAGACATATGGCACACCATGAACAGCTCTCCTTCCAGTGTTTGGTTTCTGTTACTCAGCCATGAAATACATAGTGAAATGATACTTTCTCCAAACTGCAACACTTAAAAAATGTTTTATTATAATTCCAGTTGTGCTTTGGGGTCTGATCTGGTTTTATTTTCCATGTGGAATGACTAATGAGTTGTAGCATGGGATGTACATGCAATAACCCAAGCAATATCTGTTGTTTAAAGTCACTGATGTTACACATTTGCAGAAGAGGAGGATTTTTCCCTATGCAGAACAATTCCTTTATCTTTCTTTTAAAGGTCTTATTTGTAACTCTGTTGTTTTTAACCCAAATAGTCAAGGATCAACAGCGTGCCTCAGGCTACTTGCTTCCTTCTTCCCATCCTTAAGTTTCAAATGGCTGAGTGATTTCCAAGAATGAAGGAAAAGAACAACTGACCCACTGAGGTCAGTAAAAATACAATATTCTGCACCTTGCTTTGCTTTATGGCAGAATTAGTATATTAGTTACATTTAGTAAAGACAATATGCACTGAACTTTGCTGCAAAGTCAATTTTGTCCTTGCAAAAAGTGGCATCTTTGACACCCATACAACATTCACATCTCTTACTTATTGTTGGGCCCATGCTTCAAAACACTGTATTAATACAGCTTCTCAATAAAAAGGTTGTAAGAATTTCTCAATATGGACACAACTATGTGTGTGGCCTTTATCCTGGTCTCAAAAACATTACCTAAATAATTTGTAAACCTTTTTTTTTTTTTTTTTTAATTAGATGAGCTCAAGGCAGGCCTCTAATATGGGAAATTTCATCTTGTTACTAAAATTTTTAAAAAATTATGAGCATTTGGAACACGTTTTTTTAACCAACAACGTTGAACAATCATGACTGTACTTAAAGATATTGTTATGATGGGTAATGCCAGAATATGTATGGAAAAACCTACACAGCATCTAATTTTAATGCTTTCATAACAAAAACCATCAAACATTTCCTAGCTAATAGTGATTATTTCACTTATGCATATTGAGTAAGGTAATGGCTCGCATACCACACCAGACAGTGAAAATATTTCTCAAATCTTTTTCATGAAAGTACATTTTCTGTTTCTAAATAAATGCTTTCTTTTTCCTAAAATATTTTTATGAAAATAATAGAAGATTAAAAATAAAAATACCCTTGGGTATTTCCTTTCATGTAAACTTGCAATTCAGTTTTACTAGAAGGGGTTTCTAGCAGCACTGCCTGTTCTTGACCTCACCTTGAGAAGCTGTCAGATGTTCTTTCTAAATGTTCTCGGAGGTCTCTCAGCTTGTTAGTGCATTGTGTGACTTCACAGGTCTAGCTTTTGCTGTGACTACAGACATCATCGTGGCTGTAAATCCCATGTCATGCTTAAATACTTAAAGAGTATCCATCAACTGCTGAATTTGTGATTACAGCTTCCTCCTTCATCCAGAGATCGTCTATGAGAAAGCTTATATTTGGTCTTTCTATGATACAATAGTGGAAAGTGACCCACAAAGGCTCTGCTTCAAAGACCTTCCTAAGCAGAAGAATCCTCTTCTCTCCGATATGGCATCTCCAAGTACATTTTCCTGGAATCAGTTTAAACTCTACTCTGAGGAGTCCCTGCACTAGTGGAAACCCTGCACAACCCTCCATGGTCTGCATCTCCGAGATGTATGTTTCTATGAGATGTAAACATATCTTATTCCAAAAGACTAAAAAGAGGCTTGGAACCATTTATTTGAGCTGCCAGGGAGCAGACAAAGAGAAAATTCCTAGTGGGAATGGCATAGGAATGGTCAGGTGGAGGAGCTTTGAATGAATGGTGCCACTTTATTATGACCTATATGTCAAAAAAGGGGCATGCTGGAGTCTCTGCAAGATTTAATCATATAAAACATGGAGAATATGAGAGATTTCTGTATCTTGCCCCTCAGCGCATCTAACTTCAAGGATCAGTTTTTCTGTAAGAGGGTGACATACTCTAACAGAGAAAGAAGTAAGATATAGACTAAATGCAATTTGGGTGCAATCCTCCAAAGTATTCCCATAAACACATACGGAGAGGTAAGACTTTCAAAGTCTTCTGTCTCACTTAGCTCACTTCTTTCCTCCTTTGAGAACAAAATCCACATTTACAGAGGTTCAGGAAGATCTAGAGAATGTCCACAGTGAATGCTCATTTTCAGTTACCTTTAAGTAAAAAGAAGACTTATGTAGCAGACAGCAGGATATAATTGCAAGGCATCCTCCTCCCTAGTCTCGTATGAATAAAGGTGCGCAGAATCATGTATAATAATTCTATATTTATTACAGAAGCTGGATACCTTGCTTTTCCAATGTACTTTCTGAATCATCTCTGCATTGCTTTCAATGCATTTTAAAAGTGTGTCATTATTGCAAATAGAAAAACTAAAAAAAAGTTTAAAACCCAGGAAACTAAAACAAAACCAGATGAAACAGACATATAAATTTTTTTTTGGACTTATATCTATCCATTTTTCCTGAGGCCCATACACTGGAATCTTTTCTGCTTTAAAGTTCTCATAATTTTTTTCCTTTATCTTGGCCCCCAATACATCTGTTCCCAAAAGAGCAGAGAGAACTTACATTTTCTGCCTTACATTAAATTCCATATAATCTTCCCCATTGTTATACAAACTGTAAGCCAGCAAGGTACTGAATTAGAGACTACTTTTTACTGGCAGAGCAGACAATATAGTGTTCAGCATGAAATTAGCATACATTCTTTGATTAAATAACCAGATAAAGCTAATTTGTGGCTCCCCAAACTTCTTACTGTCTCCTAAAACTTCAAATGAACTAAAATGGTCACTGGAGTAATATCTTTCAACAATGACAATAAGAAGAAAAAGGGAATATTCATAAATAAAGATTTCTTTCTTTCTTTCTTTCTTTCTTTCTTTCTTTCTTTCTTTCTTTTCTTTCTCAATGATGCAGTCATATTTTGGTCACTGTTGTGCTTAACATCAGCAGCTTTGATGGGGACATTCAAATGAAACTCAGGGAAAAAGTAAACATAGATAAAATTGCTATGCATTACTTTGTGATGCAGGGCTATACATCATTCATGATATCTTTATAATGCAATGCTATTTGGATGTTTCAGTCTGGAAAGGAGCCCAAGTGTTTCCAGGCACACTAAGAGCACATGAAATTATGATCAGGGACCATATTTAAACCACCTACTCTAAATGCCTAATTTAGGCGTTGCTACTAATATAGTGTTTAAATTTAAGAGTGAGAGGAGCGATCCAGGACTGCCAGATCTTGCCTCCACTACAGGTGGGGGAAAAGAAATAGCTGGGACTCCTAATTTGAGCACTGGAGCTGGGATTCATCTCACCTAACTTCTCACACAGGAAAAATAGTTGTTTAAATCTGAGCAGCCCTTCTTTCAGTGGAGAGATGGAGACACCTCCACAGTGTCTCTCCTGCTGTCACCTGTTTCAGAAAGGGGTGAATTTTTCTCTAGCAGTCCTTCTTCCTATTTGATAAGCTTAGACTGAGGCAAGTCACTTCTGCATCCATAACCCGAAATGACCACACTTTTGGTGGTCAATGTAAGCAGGAAGGTATGGCCACACCTTGCCACCAGCTCTGCAGGGTGCTGAGTCAGTACCTGGGAACTGCAGGGTCTGGTCTGAATGGGTAAGGGAGCCAGGAATTGGGCTCAGATAATAATGAGATGAAAACAAAACTTAGTGAATAGATGCATGAATTTTAAATGACAATTTTAACCGGGTCATTTACATTTTTCACCTAAGGAGAATTTTCGGTATTAATATGTCTCGGTTTGAGACAAGTTCAGGAGGAAACGGCCTGTAATGAATGTCTCCTCGTAAGAAGGCAGGTTTCAGCACTCCCTCCTCCACCGATACAAAAGGAATTTCTTGGATGAAAGTGAAAAAACTATTTATTCAACAAGCAGAGTACCAGCAGGGCAAAGAAAAAACAATGAGTAATGTTAGATTATAAATCTCCTTGATGCGGAGAAAGCTGGCAGATTTAGAGTTTCTTCTGCAGCTGGCTTGGTCCCTCCCAAGGCCCAAGGCCAGGGTGCGGCATCCCCACAACCTCCCTGCTGGTCCATGGGGTCCGATGATCTGGTTCTCGAATCACAACTAAGACAAACAGTTCCAGAAGAAAAAGAAGTAGGAGAAGAAATTCTGGAGGATTTCGGTATGCAATCCTGGGAAAATTTCTTGCCTCAGCTAACAGGCTGGCTAAAAGCAGGAAGGTGCTCCCTCGGCTCTGCAGCGGTGAGAAGGCAGGGGAGTGTGTGAGAGTCCTTGAATACAAACCATGCTGAAAAATTCGCCTGGCTTCTCTCCTCCCTCTTCTGGACCCAGCTTAAAGCTGTGAGACCCATTTCTGGGCAATAAGCAGACTATAGGGAAATACAGTATTATCACCCCAAGACATAATAGAATAATTCCTCTGGAAGTCCTGCCACTTTTGCCAAGTATTAGGAAATCTCCTGTCTATAGGAATCATTTGTGACCTCAACTTATACCAGGAGATTGAAGTGCCGGCATTTGAGAAGTCTACCAAAGCTAACAAACTTTCCCTGGAGATGTTATGACGAAGATGCACTCTGGATAAATAACATTGTCTACTTGTGACATGCCCAGCCATGGGCCACCATCTGGGCTCTGCCCCACCTCTGCTCTCAGACAGCACTGCTTGGCTACCAATGAGCAAGGACATGATGCCAGATTCCCTTTTATAACAAATCCAACTGTATTTAGAAATTTAGGTTCTACTTTGAACAAACCAGTTCATATATTACAGCTTGCTGGAGCCCACAGTTTTTGCATCTAATTGTACCAGTCATACATAAACAAGAAACTTAATGAACAATAATAAATTCAATAAAAATGCAAACAAAGTGTAAAACAGTAAACTGGAGCCAAATAAATCAGCAGTAAAGAAAAAGAATGTCAAAGCAGAAAAGAGCAATATCCAAAACCCGTAAATCCCAAATTACCTTGATGTCTACCGCATTTGTACTTTAATATTCACTTGGATTAATTTCTGAATTCCTGGAAAGAGAGAATGGAAGGAATAACCTATGTCATCTTTGGGAAGAATTCTGCATCATTTTCCATGCTATGAATGAGATTTCCTCCAAGCTGCTGAAATGGAATCTCACAATAACTTAATAATAAGAAAGAATAAAAAGACAATTAGGAAGGAGGATGTTGAGGACCTCATTTTATGAATCATGTTTTGGATGTCTGGCATGTCACTTTTTTTGTTCTTCCAAGTATTTTGATGGCCAATGAGATTATGGCTTGTCACTTCAGAGATGTTACAGTCGTATTCCTATTTCCAGCCTTAACACACTCCTTAATCAGATATTTTCTCTAGGCTGGTGAATATTCCCCTTCTCATTTGAGTGTAAAATGTTAGCTGGATAAATAAACAAAATATTTATTTTATTAGTCTATGGAAATGATGGATTGAAAATTTTACAGTTAAGAGGCTCTCGAATATGTTTCTTTTATAAACTTTATAAACTTAATAAACTTAAAAACTAACAGTTTTTTATAATATGTGTGTGGATATTTAAAAAGTGATAGCACTGTTGGGCACCTCGGTGTATTATACTTGTGTAAATTCAACTTTTCACTAAAATTACAAATGAAAAGTCTGGCTATAAAAATTTACAATTTAGCTGACTTCAGTTGACCTGTTTTACAGACAGGGTACAAACAATGTACTGTCTGTAAAGCCCTCCCTCCCTGAGGAACTACAGTAGTCACTTAAAATCTGGATCCTTCGTTAGCAGATTTTGAGTAAAATTCTTACTTTGCTTACAGTGATGCCACTGATAGTGTTTTACGCTGAGAGGCAGCTTCTGAAAACATTTTTTGATTAGGCATAATTGTCATCTTCTCCTGCTGCAAATGTATGGGTGACAGTGATTTAAGTGAAATCTGAAGGCTCAGTCTGGTCCTGTCTCATCACTAAAGCTGTCATTCACAACATGTACAATGGAGCAACCGTGCTCTCCAGATGCAGCACGATTGTGAATTGCTGTGAATTTGCCTCCTGGTGAAGGTAAAGGAACTTACGACAGCTGCAATTTCTTGATCCCAGTCTCTGACCATAAGGTAACAACTTCTAACCTTGGAGTTGCAATAGCATATTTCAAGCGAAAAAACTACGTAGAGCCTCATTAAACTTTGAGAAGCTCAATACAAGTGCAGCTGTCAGGTCTGATGTCTGTACATTCTGAAGACAGTCTGTAGAAGGACCCTTTTCAGAAATAGAAGCTGTTGTAAATCAGAGTAATAAAAAAACAGCCTGATGTCTGAAATTAGCTCATACTGAATGGCACTGAATGGCACTGAACATCCACTAGAAGAGGTAGAAGAGGTAACCAGCAGATGCAGCAATTTGTGCAGCAGTTTTTAGTTTCTGCTCCTAGATCTTTGAGAAATTTTTCCTAAGAACTTTTTGAGGAACTTTGGGGTGACTACTACCACTGGAAAGGGGTGGCAACAGTGAGCTGAGTTGGCTAGCAAGCTCTAGTCACTTCTAACAAGCTCTGACAGATGTTCTTGATCAAAAGGTGCTTTTCTATTTGCTGCTAATTCCTGATTTTGAAGAGCCAAGCACCCTCCCAGGAGGTGCTAGGGAGAGTCCTCTATAACTCTCTATGCAGAAATAGGCATGGAAGCGGGGGGGAAGCTCTGCTGTACACAGTGTATGGGTGTGCTGATGGTGATGAAGGTGAAGTACTACAGAGCGTGGTCCCCACTGACTGCTGGGATTCTTCCTGGTGTGCCAGATCTGAACTCAAAGTGAGCTCCTGAGGAAGGATGCAGCCCTGAGTCCTGGATTTGCTGGGATGACAATTCCCTTTCTAGGGCTGGGGAAGGCATGCTCCTTGCCTGCAGGAGGTGGGCACTGGGGAAAGGGCTGTGCAGTCAAGTAAAGCAGCTCTGAGAGGAGGTCACCAGGCAGTGCAGCAACAGAGGAGGTGAGAAAAACACTGAATGAATCTTCTTCATGAGCACAAAGATGTAACTGCATTGAGTGATGAGTAGACCAAGTCTGATCTTACTATAGATTTCCATGATAGTAAAGGCTGGAATCCTGGGGCTTCTCATTCTGGGATGATGACTCCTGCCTCATCTGAAAGTCTGCAGATACAGCATGGGTTCAGTGCCCAGGCTGCATATGAAGGGCTGAGAGCTGTGTCCAATGAAGAATCTGAGCAGGTTGAGCCTAAGACTTGCAGCAGCATCAGGAGGAAGCAGAAGTATGAACTGTGGGAAACTGCCTGCTGCAGGCGATGGACACCACCATCTCCTGGTCTGACCTGGTGTCTAGGGATGTTTGCACCTTGCCAGGCATTTGGATTGGCACCAGGTTGCCAATTTGGTCCTCAGATTATCCCCCACTGCTGCTCTTCCCTGTGGGCACCAACACTTGCAGGGGAAACCCAAACTGTAGCAAGCACAATATTGCATTTGAGGTGAAGGCCAAGGGCCCAGAGGTACCAGGTGACAGCTTCTTGATTCTTCCAGTGAGAGGGAAGGACTTGATGAAAAATGGATGGATCCCATGGGTCAACAAACAGTTGTACAGCTAGTATTGACAGTAGGGATCGTCTTTCACAAGCTGGGATCCTCTCTGAGATAAAATGTCACCCACATGACCGATTGCAGCAAGTACCAAGTGGTACATGATCTTTGTCAACAGGCTGGCCAGCATGGGCAGGAGAAATATAAACAGGCATAAAGGAGCAGGCAGGGGAGATGGTGATGACCCACACCCAAATGAAGAGGTTGGGGACTGGATTGGTAAGAGAGAGCAGATTAAAGGCTGGCAGAAGAGACCTTGAAAACAGGGTAAAAGAAGGGTCCTGAAGAGCTCATTGATTTTAAAGGATCATTTTCTCCAAGCTCAAGTTTTATCCACCCTGATGAGCATTCAAAAAAAGACACAGGAGACCTGCATGGATGAGCAAAGAACTCTTCTATCAATTGAAACATCAAAAACAATTGAACAGAAGCTGGAAGCAGGTATAGTGCTTCTCTAGGAGGAATATGACTCAGGAGGGATACAGAGGCACTGTCCAAGTGTGCAGAGGTGGGGTTAGAAAAGCCAAAGCCCATCTGGGGTTGAATCTGGCAAGAGTAGTAGAGTGGTTGTAATCAAGAGACTAGTTAGACTGGGACTCACTGTGATAGACACTGCAAAAACAGAAAATGCTCTTGAACCTAGGAGTGGTGGTAAAGAAATAACTATTAAAAAATTATATTCTATTTACTCATGTGTGGGCTCACATTTTTTGCACATAGACTCACCCAGCCCTGGATACATTTAAATTAGTGGTTGCTTTAAGTTCCAATATGGTCAGCATGCAGCAGACAGATACTTTCAGAAAATGGTTTATATTTTGCACAGGCTGACTGGTCATTTTGCCCACTGACAGGTGGCAGAATCAGATTCATATCCCTGATAAGCCTGTTGATTTAAAAGTTAGGGTGGATGTATGTGCTCCTGACTATATTTCTTTGAGAAAGAAAGTAAAATTATAATGTCTCCTGGTATTTTCCTTCTGCTATTTCCAGACAATTCAAAGGGATGTGATCATCCTTCAGTTGGAGAAGGATGTGAATAGAAAAATGAGGAAAAGTACAACAGGGGAAAAAAAAAATAAAGAAGAAGAGAAGAAGAAGAAAAAAAAAATTAGTTCTAGGTAGGTGGAGCCAAGGTGAACAGAAAAGAAGGTTTCTGTGGCCTCAGTCACCTGCAGAAGTGTAACACTGTCTCAATTACCCTTCATCTAAATCTTCCACAGGGAAATGGAAAGCACTTACCTCCCTCAGAGAGGATTATGTGTTAAAAGGATGGCAAAGATGATGATTTCCTTTTCTTTCTCCCTCCAGTTAAATCTTGGATGGCACAGCAATTGTCATATCTTACTTGCAGGCCTCTGGATAGGCTGGTTTTTTCTGCCTTCTGCAGGTCAGCATTTCAGAGACATGCTGAAATATCCATGAGACCCTAAAGTGTAGGACTCCCAATGCGAGCAGAAGGCTTGGCATGTAGAAGAGTCTAAGAACAAAGCAGCCAACATCCTTTCTCCAGAGACAAAACACATTTTGTCTGTGACATTCTTACTCTCCATCTGCTCAGGAGAGGGAAAGTTTCCCATATGGTTCTGCAGTGGGCTAGTGATTCACTCTATTGACTCACTCCACAAAATGCACAATTGAATGTTCAGTAACTGAAGTCAGCTTTAATGGATACAGCATATGTGTACTTCATGAATGCAAAATATGTAAACTATTATCATGTCACCTCTTTTTGTGCTGATAGCACTGCATTGATTACTGATTGATTCCTAATTGCTTAATAATTGGCGTTATCATTCTCTGAATAACTTGCATTTTGAATTATCAGTTTAGAATCAAAAATTAGAAACACATCTCTTTCTGCCATGCCACATTACATTTTACATTTTTCTTATTACTTTCAGTAATATCTCGAGTCAAACACATTAGGTAGTTAAGATATTAGTGGCTTAGATCTGATGTGAAAGCTTACATTTCTAGAGAAAAGGATGACTGACTCACAGCTAGCCTTGCTCACGTATCACAAATGCTTTCTGTGTTTTAAAAGAACATTGATTTTTAAAAGATCTGTGTGAGTGGGGACAGTTCATAAGACAGTTTATTATGAGATGGTCAGAACAAGGTCAAGCATCTGATGCCTATCCTCATAGACTCTCAAGCTCATGATACCATAGTGATCTTAGTTAAGGATCTGCAGGAAAACACAGGACAAAAGAGATTTGAGGGGAAATACTCTGTTCCTGACAAGGATGTGGGACTGAAAGCTGATTAATCAAGTTAGAGGATCATTCCAGAGTTGTGTCGTGTAACAGTGACAGCAAGTAACAGTGACAAATAACAAAGAACAAATCACGTCCAGGATTTCTGGGGAAAAGATTAACCATAATGTATAGTTTTGATACTGTTTGGCTTTGGGATGCTTTAGTGTGTTTCTTTAGACAATGGAAATGTCTGTCTGAACTACACCCATCCATGCTGTGAAGTTTGGTGTCAGTAGTGAATGGACACAGGAATGAGAGATTTTCTTGATCATTACATTTTCAGTCATTTTCCTTCTCACCTCCTTGATAGCTGCTACTAAAGCTGCGCAGTGCTGGGTACAGACTCCTCTTTGAGTGGTGTTGGAGAGACTGCCAAGCGCTGAGGCCTGTGCCCTCCATGTGCATTGCAGGGATGTTCACCAAGGCTGGTCCATCTCCTCAGCTTGGCAGGATCCCAGCTGACACTGTCCCTCAGGCTAGGCTGGCCATGCCTGCCCCTCAGGATGGGCTCCAGCTGTACCCCCAATTGAGGCAGAAGGGATCCTGACCAGTTCTGAAGCACCCCAGCAGTCAGTGTAGACACATGCATTGAAATAAGTCCAACTAACCATGCACAGCTTCCACAGACAAGGCAAGCAAAACAACAACCTGATTCAAGTTTGGAAATTTCTCTCCTCCACTCATTACCTAATCTGCAAGTAATTGAGCAAAGTTAACCATCTGCCTGTGAGACCACTGCTTATGAAAAACCTGACATAGCTCATCTACTCAGGAAGACAATTCTTTTTTCTCTTTACAAATAAGTTACAGACTTTGCCGGTCCCATGCAGAGATGTGCAGAAGGCTCTGTTGTACCCTCTGTATCAATAGAAACCACAAGGAATTGCTGGTGAAAAGGAGGAGGTTATTTGATTGTGAGGGAACCTGCATTTAGTGGATGCTTTGCTACAGCTTTTTAGTAAGTGACTGTAGAATTGGGGCTGGGTCAGTGTTTAAGAGAATTGTTTGTTTGAACTTGAGATAAAAATTTGGTGGAATACAGCCAGTTTCAAGAATGATATCTGGAGTATTGAGAAACTGTGTCTTGGGGAAACTAGGGGAAGGAGGGAGCAGACTACTTTCCCCCAAACTCAAGGGCTAAGAGTAAATAAGGAAATTTAACAAAAAAGATTAAAATTTGACAAATTTTCACAAAAAAAGACCAAAAATATTTTCCTTTTTTTATTGAATGGGCACTTGTGGCATCCTACCCTGAAGTGGAAGTGAGCACCCAAGATTCGTAGATGCTCATGGTTGAAAGGAATGACAAAAGTCAAGAAGGTCTGCAAAAGCTTAAAAAGTTTTATTAGTAAATTATACACTTGGCATGGAAATTGGAATAAGTCAGTCCCTTATCTATTAGTATAAGCACACCCAGTGTATTTCAAGTAAAGGGGTAGGGTGAAAGAGAAGGGAGAAAAATCACCAATCCTGGCTCCAGTACTGATCCAGCTGATGGAGTGTCCACATTCGTGGGGTACACATGCCCCTGGGCTTCATGGAGTTACCTTTTTATAGGTAAGTTTTCCCAACCCTAGAGATAAGTTACTTGCTTTCTATGTAATTTAGTTATCGTTTGCAGTCCATTCTTCTCGACCTTTCTGGAAATGGGTCAGAGGACTTCAGGGCTCACTGGTGGTCGTGGTTGCCCTATCCTGGGTTAGTTTTTGGTCAACAGCCAGCCCATGCCTACTTCTCAACCTCATTCCTGCACTTGCACTGTATCGGGTTGTGCTTATCTCCAGGAGCCAGAACAAGGAAGTGCTGCCCCACCTCTGTATGGCCCCCTCTCCAGCCACATCCTGTCCTTTCTCACAGCATGTTATTGCCAACAATCCTTGGACGGCTCCACAGCTATCTGGCTATAGGAGTTTGAGACAGACCCTCAAACCCTGATAGTCGGGGCATGTCAGTCCCTTCATCTTCTAGGGTTCTACAGCACTCAAAGTTTTTAGAAATCTAAAATGGCATAGCTGTTGCACTTCAGTTATTCAAAACTAATTGCTCCCGCCCTGTCCTGTTCCTTGAGCCTCCATAGAAGGGTGGGTCTCCTGGAGGGGGCAGGCAGCTCAAAAGGGACCAGGCTCTCCTAGGAGCGAAGGCAGGCAGCACCCATCTCAGCCAGAGAAGCAGCCAGCACTCACACTCGCATGCGGATGATAAAAGAGCTGGGAAAAGTCCTGGCATGGTGTTCCACGAGAGGGTTTATTGGTTCCTCATCGCGGGGGCAGGTTAGGGGCCAAGGACAAAATGGAGGAAGGGTCTGGGGTTTATATATGGGGTCCGTGGGATGGGCAGAGCATCGGGACTGAGGGCATGAGGGTGCAGGGGCAGTACAGAGACGGGGCTAGGGCGAGAGAACCAATAGGGATACCGCGAGGGTGGGACTAAGGTACGAGGGCAAACAGGGAAGCAGGGAAGGGAGAACTTACATATAAGGGATAAAGGGGGCAGGGAGAAGCAACAAATCAATCAAAGGAACAGAACTAGGGTACGTTATGTCCTAGGAGAAGCCTGTCTCTGAAGCCTGGGGGGAGACCCCCCGCCACAGCCCCCCAGTGGGCTGGATCACCACAATAGTCCTCTTAGGATTTCTCCTCCTGAGCCCCTGGATTCTTGGTAAAGTAACAAGATGAAGTTTGTTTCTGCTGAAAAAGTGTCACACTAAGGCTTCTTTTTGTTGTAGTTACTTAAGTTAAGCTCCATACACAGACTCTATTGTCACCTTCAGAAGTTTTTGTTCAGAATACCTGACACTCATCCTTCCACCCTCCTCACTCCAGTAAGAAGGATTTGTGGGGCTCCAAAGTGCTGCTCATCACCAAAAATTGTTTCCAATTTCATACTTATATCAAGTTACATAAGGTTCAAGTCAGAAAAATAGAATAAAACATTGAAATAATGACGGCTGTTTAATTACAAAATTCACTGTGTCCCATAAAGTTAGTAATAGGAGTTCTAACTTATACTTTTAAATAAATAAAGCACGCAATGGAAACCAAACCAAATCAAACAAAAAAAAAAAACCCACTAAAATTGTTCCCTCCTGCTAAACAACAACTTTGACCTCTTTTAAGGCTACCAGGCCATCTCTTCTAACATGCTGTCCCTCTCTGGTTTCAAATAGGTGGAGATGAAGGGAGGCAGTGTTCCTCCAGTGTCACATGGGCTCACAATTTGGTGATATTTAAGGTGTGCAAACTTGTGAGCAAAGATTTAGAGAATAAAGGGAGATTAATGCTTGAAAGCTGTGTTTTAAAACAGCAAACCCTTCCTTATGTTCTGGTGAGATTTTGGGCTGTGTACTTTGTATACCAGATGGGGATACTTTTCTGTTTGCTTGGTCTTGGTAATTTTTTTCTGTTTTCTTAGCTGGTTTCAGGTTTCTGTGTAACAATCTTTGCCTCCACTTAAAAAAAATCCAAACACCTGACCTGGGCTACACTTTAGGAGGCTGGAATGTTTCAGTTTTCAAAACTGTAAAGATTCAGATTTATAGTCAGTCTGTTTATCATATCATGTATGGTAGCATAGGATATCAAAGCAAGAAAGCCTACGGGGATACTACCATTCAAAATGAAAAATAGTTCTTATGTATGGAATAATGCAGCACAGATGAAAAGTTGTGCTTTTCTGTTTTACTGTTTCTGTACATTACTCAGGCAATAAATACTGGACAAATCAAGCAGCCATTTCTAAGGCTCCATGTAACCTATTTTACCAGTATCAGCTGCTATAGTTTTATATTCTCTAGAGAAAACTGCCTGAGTTCCCAAGTTTTATAAGGCATTTCAAGGAGACCTCACAAATAAGAATGTATGGAAAATATGGTCTGGCTTTTAATAACAGTATAGTTAACTCTGCATTTTCATATGACAGTCAAAGCTCTCGTGAGTGTATTGCAGCCTTATCATTCCTCAAAGCAGCATTTATTTAATGACTATTATTTGCTTATTTCATCTGCTCTGAATTCTGCATCATTATTTCAAGGGCACAGCACAACAGAAATACACTATAACTGTGTCACTTCAGGTCTGGGCTTCATCAGCTGAGAAGGGTTATCCCACATCCCATGTAGCAGACATGGTCTGACACCTTCTCTCTGAAGGTGGCCACAAAGGATTCCCAAAGCATGCTTGCAAAGCCAAGTAGCCTAATAATATTTAAAACAGTGCCTGGGCAGTGTGAGACAGGTTTGAGGAGAACATTTGCTCTGACCTGAAATACTTGAGGTTTGATGAGCCTCAGGATAGCTAAGTCTGCCACCTTCTCTCCATCACCTCCATTTGTGGTTAGAAACTGCAGAAAAGGGACCAGATCCCCTGCAACAGCTCAGCACCTGTCCTGACCCTGGGCTGTTGTGCTGGCAACATGCAGGTTAGTTTTGATGGATGTTTGTCTATCACTGAACTGACAAAAAGCTGTAGGCAAAAGAAAATTACCTTTCTCTAGAGCAGGCACACCTGTCTATGAAGTCTTTAAAATAAAGGGCAAGATATTTTCTAGGAAAAAGGGACACCCCCCAAAAAATACTGGGTAAGCTGTGAGACTCCTCACACAGGCTCACAAGTGCCATGCTTTGCACAGCAGTAGGAAGCAATATTACCAGTATCTTCTCTGGCTTTTGTACTCTAACATATGAATTAAATAATGGCCCCACAACATAGAAAACTAACTTTCACTGAGACTTTTATGACTTTGAATCACATTATCCATATCCAGCAAGGTAGTTGCCACATTTTTTCTTCTCTTTCAAAGTAACAGTATTTTCTTTTTCAAAGGAATAATAAAAGTAAAATGGAAAAAGACTCTCCTAGCAATATTTGTTTAAATAGAAGAAGTAATTACATATGGGAGTCAGTGCTGCAAGATTTGTTTGTAGGCTGGATGGAAAAAAACCTTGATATGTATAAAAACAAAATCATAGCAATTTTAGCCATATCAAGTGTCCTCTTACATGACACAAGTTGACTTCTGTCCAGTTGGCTTTTTAGCAGGTATCATATCACTTCTGAAGCTGAAGGCAGTGCTGAGGATCAGGAAGAAAGGCCAATTTCAACATCTGACAACAATCTCTCCTTAAGATAACTTCTGATGAGACAGAAAGTAGTTTTTGCCATTGCTATATCCCTTTGTATAATTTCAACATTTTTTTAACCAACAGAACTTACAGTGACTCAGTTTGGAGTGGTCAAAGGCTAATCAGTGAAATATGAATCTTTAGTGGGTTTTGTTAATATGCTTCATATAACAGATATTAATTTTTCCCTATTTCCTAGACTATGCATTACTTATGTAGCACCCGTAATTTATTATTGTTGTAAATTAATTTTTTAGAATGGTTGGATACTTCTTTTCAACTGATTTCCAGTATCTAAATTTTAAAACATTCATAGAATCATAAAATAATAGAATCTTTAAAGTTGGAAAAGACCTGTAAGATCACCAAGTCCAACAATTAACCCAGCACTGCCAAGTCCACCACTAAAGTGTGTTCCAAGTATCCCATCTACACATTTATTGAACACTTACAGGCATAGTGATTCTACCCCTCCTCTGGGCAACCTGTTTCAATGTTTGACAGCTTCTCAATGAATAAATTTTTCCTAATATTTAATCCAAACCTCCTCTGACACAACTTGAGGCCATTTCATCTTGTCCTAAAACATTAAAACAAAAGGATAGAAAGGTACAAAAAACGCAAACCAAAAAAACAACAAAACTTGAATTATATACTGAGTCGAGAATTTGGGTTGGGGTTTTGTTTCTTTGGTTGGTTTGGGTTTTTTGTTTGTTTCTTCTGAGTGTTTATTTCTTTGGGTTTTTTAAGATACACTGCAGGACTGTACTTAAGGCAACTTCACATCCAAAGCTGAGTGTGTAAAACCAACTTGACTTAAAGTCAAAAAGAAGCCAATAGATAACTGGATGTGGCCACAAAGGTTACAGCTATACTAATAAAATAAACCAGGTCTGCACATGGGCTTGAGTATAGACTGAATGCAACCATTCATGCTATGAAATGTTTCACACAGTTTTGGTCTCAGCAAAGTAGTGCTACAGTGAGGACAAGCTGGGCTTGGGAGGCCACTTATACCAGAAAATGCTCTCCATGGGCAGTTTGAGGAAGGGTTAAGAGGGTTAAACTGTACTGAGGTGATCCTTTCCATACTAGTCCAAGAGCAGTCCCAGGATGTTTTATTTACCTCTACAAATGCAGTCAAGGATGACAGGGGTAAAGGAAGTTTTGGGAGGGAGAAGAGGTTTAGTAGGAAACTGATGTGCCAAAGAAATTTGTTGCGCTTCAAGGTAAACTAAAATCACCTTTGGCTTGAGGTCAAAATACCGAGCACCATTTGGAGAATGCAAATTCCAAGAAATTCAGATCCTCTTCTTGTTCGGAGTTGGAGACATTTTGAAAAAGGTTCTGGCTCCCTAATACAAAGAATTAACTCAGTCTCAGTCAACTTGTCTGGACTCAGTCATTTTCAGCCCTAGGTTTAAAGATCCCTTTCCCCATGTTTTAATCAGAGCATTAGTGTTTTTCTTTAATTTAATGTAGAGGAGTGGTTTTAGTGTTGTGGCCTGCTATTTTTATTACAATAGCAAAAACATTTTAAAAAAACCAGTTATTGTTTCCAAGCTCCAGTAGTTTTTATAAGCAAAAAGCCCTATAAATGGTGTCTGACAAAAAAATTTGACATGAATAAGGGAGTATGAGGCCCTACCCAGCAAGGTACTGAGCAGCCTTGTGAAAGCTGGGCCAGATGGCTTCGTTAGGGATAAACAAAAAGAGTGAAGAGAGAGCAAGCAGTAAGAACCATTTAAGGACTATGGAGACAGAAGAGACTTTGACCCCTGGACCACCTCAGACTGAGAAAAAAGGGGGTTTTTGTCAGAAACCATTCTGCAACTCAGAGGAATATATGATCATGAGATACTCTTACCTAGGCTCTTACTATGCCTTTGTGACTTTTAAAAGACTTCTTAAAATAAGAAACCTTTTTTTTCCTTCTGCGTCTCAATTCCTTCTTTGGGAAAAAATCTGTTTCAGTCTCATCCTTACATCATTCTGCCCTAATGCATCCCAGCTGGAGGGACTTTCCCTTCATAATCATTATTTTCCCTAGTTTGAGGCAGATCCACTACCGCTTCTTGACCTGCACTT
>WEIT01042068.1:31567-64254 GCA_013389985.1 Dryoscopus gambensis | reverse complement strand
CATACTATATTCAGCTGTGCAATAAAGAGATTGCAAGAAACTTTGGTATTAACTGATGTGTTGAGGGGCAGAACAAGTCAAAGGCTGAATAAGAATGGAAAGTGGGATTGTCTTTATCATCAAAAAGACAAGCATCAGTCTAGGAATACGGTGAAAAACAAAGCCCTTGTTTTTGCTGCCCTTCTCTTTTTTCCTGTCTCTGAGTGAGCATGGACACTGTTAAAATTTCAGGAAGCTGCAACCCAACTACAATGCATTTTATTTTCTTTGTCTCAGAAGAATTCGTAGGGAATATCACCAGTTAAGGTAAGACAGTGAGTGAAAGGAAATGTGGCATAAAGTGTCAAGTGTTTACAAGAGGAATGAATGATGAATGACTATAGGAAGAAAAAAGTAAAAAATAAATGTGTGGGGTTTTATGTAGTTAGATTTTTTACTGATATATTAAACCTGTTCTACATTAACAGCTTCTCATGTAACTGCCAGAGAGGCAAAAATTCAAATAAAAAACATCAGTAACACTATTTAAACCCATATAAATATTAAAATAAATAGCTTCGGGAGCTAGGTGGTTTTGGTATTTACATGTATTTACGTATGCAATTGTGTACCATTTTAGATTGCTGGTGGCAGTTTGTTCCTGGTGGTTGCATTGCACCCTCTACTCAGCAGCCTCCTCAGATCATGTTTACAAGTATTTGACCATTTGCTTGACATTTAGCAAGGAGCTTGCCTTGCTTCTCCACATTTGATAGAGGTTTTATGGCTTCAGAGAATATTGGCATCAAGAGAAATTCATATTACCTTTTTTTCATGGACAATCACTTTTCATTGAAGATGTTTTGCTGTTAATATTACATGGAAGTATGCACAGCTTTTTAAAGTCCGTATTTATTTAACCACTGTAGCTTTAAATGTTAAGCACTTCATGTTTAAGTCTGGTTTCCTACAGGGAATTTGAAAGGCACAGTGTTTTGCAACAGAGAAGTCTGCTGGACCGTAACTTCCACATTACCAAAACTGAACTCATATTTCAGCTTCAGTGGCATTACTGCTGTAAACAAGGCTAGTGAAATCCAGTTATAAGCTGAAAAAGATAAGACATTTTTATTTTCCTTCAATCATCCTTTTCTGTGAAGTTGCAAACAGATGTGAAAATCACAGCCTACTTCCCATAACAATAAGTGAGCCAGTATTTCTGGCAAGATCCTGTGTAGAGGAGAAATTCTCTACAGAGTAAATAGGAAAGAATCAGCAACATGATTTTCTATTACTCCAACGAATAAAAAATTAGGAATTTTTTATTTTTGCATTTTCTACATAGCAAGAAAAAAGAAAAGTATTACTGAATACATTGTGAGAAGTAAATTTGGGTGATCATGTATGCAGTACCTTTTTGAGACTTCTGGAGCTTATCTGAACAACTCTTATAGAAATTAATATTTATCCAGCTCTTTTTTATTAAGTACAACCTCCCTCAAGAGAGGTGACTCTGTTTACAATTCTAACTGCAGTTGAAAGACATTGGGGAAAAGTTAAAAAAGAAAGAAAAGTGTTAATTGTAAAGCAAATAAATAGGTAAAGTACAGAAAGTTTTCACAGCTCTACAATATTTTGTAGAAGATAGAGAGAAAATAATATTCAATTTTAATTCTTTTAACCATCAAAGGAATGATGCATGATCTAGCCTTCTGTAGCCAAACAGAATTCTGTATTAGTGTTTATGTTAATAAATCCAAATTGTAATATATATATACTTGTAAATATTATAATTTCACGATTATGAAATGTTGTTGAGTTTTCTGCACTTATAAGTTAGGCAAATGCATTGCTCTATATTTTATCTGGTTTTCTTCCTTTTAATAATAATACATAAAAGCAAAAAACACATAAGCATAAAAATAGTCAAGAAATACATTAGACTCCCAGGGTTTGGGAATGGCCTTTTAAAACATTTCCTTCACAGAGGTGCTATGGAGAGGTGTGAGACACAGCAGTTTGGGGCTCCTTCCCCAGTGGATCACAGAGCAAGTGTGAGCTGGGGTAATGGAGGCTGAGATTCAAATCAGCTTCTGCTTGAGGCACTTTCCACCTTCCCATGGAGTGTTTTAACTTTCAGACATCCTGCTGTCTGAGCTGTGAGAGATAACTGCAAAGATTCAACAAAGGACCCTCTAGTCACTAGGGTTGCACCTAAGTTAATTATACCAACCAGCACATTTAAGTATACTGTTGGGTTTCTTTCAGAGACGCATGGAAATTCCTAACATGGCTTTGTACAAGGAACCATGAACATACTCTAAAAGTTTTTTTAAGATTCCTTAACTTTCTGGGGGAATAGTCTGTCATTAATAGCAGCAGAAGGATATCCCCTTCTGTTCTTCCCTGTGGCTCACGAAAGAAATCACAGTGTTGTGCTTCTATAAGTTTGCTATTCTGCCCACTGAATTTTTTCATTCCTTCAGGTGGACTTTCCCTGTTAAATGCCACAGTCCAAAATGACTTGCAGTAAAACTTCCTTCTGAAAATGGGCTCC
Source organism: Dryoscopus gambensis (assembly GCA_013389985.1). Taxonomy (NCBI): domain Eukaryota; kingdom Metazoa; phylum Chordata; class Aves; order Passeriformes; family Malaconotidae; genus Dryoscopus; species Dryoscopus gambensis. The sequence continues at coordinate 61,718 of WEIT01042068.1, read as the reverse complement.
GGGTGTTTCAGGTAGGAAGGATTCAAATCTGATTTACCACACTTCAATTCAGAAATCTTAATCAAGACCCTACAGGTCTGAAAAGATGCCTTTTTCCTGTTCTGTGACCTGAGAAGGAAAGAATTGACCAAACTGACCTTATTAATCAGATATTTCATGCCTCAACCCTCTGACACCCTGGGACCCTTTAGGATGTGTCTAGATGATTCAGTACAGCATGGAGCACAGAGAAATATACTACCACATGTAGCAGTAGCAGTGTAGCTCTGTGGATGTTTCTACTTCTGACCAAGCTATTTCAATACAGCACTCTCAAAGAAGAAAGTTTTAAGCATAATTTTATTCCTGCTTATACTGAGGTATCAAAGAATAAGATTTTATCCAAAATAACATAAGCAATTATTGACCTTCCCGTCTCTGAGGAGATCAGTTTCCAGGTAATATGAATTCAGAAAATAGCCCCATCATCCAGGTTTTTCTTAAAAAAACTTGAATACTCACCCTGACCAATAATGTTCGCTGCGAAGGATGGTATAACATCCGCTGTTTAACATACATACAGATACAGACCACCTCACAAGTAACTCTGGTACAAATATCCCACGTTCCATTGTGTGTTCTTCTGTCCCTGCTCGATTTCTAAAATATCTTGAAATTATAGGTTCAGTTCCCATTACAGATGTTTCCAGTAAGCTCATTATTGTGAGTTGGCTGGTTGCAGTGCTGATGGATACAGAGCTTGTTGGCTCTGGTACAGAACAAGGGGAGTGTTGTTAGCTGAAACCATTCTCCTGACTGTGACATGTTGTTTCCAGGCAGAAACACTGGCTGGGAGATTATTTTGAATTGTTTTATTATAATGGTACCTTTCACAAGGAATTAATTATATGCAAGTAGAGCAATGGTGATATGTGCCAGTCATGGCTGCTGCTATGCTGCTCCACTACATCGTGTTTACAGCAAGGAATGTGAACTGTGTTTGTGGCAGTTCTGTCAGACATGAAACTCTGGCTCTGGCAATGGCAACAGTCTACAATTTTTTTTAAAATGCAACTGTTCTGAATGTCCAGAAGTTTCAAAGTTTTCATGTGTGAAGAGAGCAGAAATGAAAGGTTTTCTTATTGATAGCTACAGGAAATCTCTGCTGAGCCAGGGTACACTGAGAGAGCAGCTAAGACACAGATGTTTACAGAATGTGACTTGTCCTAAGGAAGACAAATTGACATCTTTGGAACTGGACATCTGGCTCAGATTTAAGAGGCCTGGGTTCAGTTCTGCCATGGATTTTCTTGAGCAAATTGTTTAATCTCTGTACTTTGGTACCTCATCTGTTAAACTAGGTAGAACAATCCTTTTGCGTGATGCAGCTAATAGCTATTTAGGACTGAAATTGATCCTTGTTCTGTGTTCCTACAGCAATACGCACAATAATACCCCGGTCCCTCTGGGGCCCATCAGGTTCTGCTGCAATGCAAATGAATGCTAATTTTAAAGCTATGCAGAATATAGTGATAATTATGTTATATCTTTTAAAAAAAATATTTATTTTATACAATAATTAGCAGAGTATACTGCACTTTAGAAGCGGGAAGTCTGTGTCTGTGAGTAATTTATGAGAGGAGATAAAGGGAAAAAGACTAGTTAAAAAAATGGAGATAGGGTATGCAGTCTTTTATGCTGAAGCTGTTGAATAATTGAAATTCAGAAGATTTTTGATGGTGTAGCAGTAATACCTGAAATTTGGAGCTGGCTAAAGCCCTAGCTTTGGATTTCTGCCCAGTGACATACAGAGCCAGCTATGACACAGAAAGAGAGGCAGGGAAGCTGTGTAGAAGAGAGTCGTGTATCGCACACTGTTATCACTGCTGGATAGACCATGGGCCTGCTGGCAGACTCAACTGAGAAACTGTTAAAAACAAACTAAAACCACAGCACTCAAGAGCAGGGAAATTGTTTTTCTTAAAGGGCAAGCTTTGATGCAGTATTTACCAAGAGAGGTAGGAGGCTTGGAAGAACCCAGCGGTGTAATTTTCTGGCCTTTTTCTTTGGACTATTTCTAAGAATCATTTATAAAGTGCTACAAAAAATCATCTGGATTCAGTTTCAGAGGACTTTATTGAAATGAAAAAGTCAACACAGAATAAGAAAATTTTCTTAAAAGCATATTCACTTAAAAATTTTATGGATTAAATTTCAGAACATTTAATTGTCATTTACCAAGTAATGAAAAGATTGAGTGGAAAAAAGAAACGTCTAAAACATGCAGGACGACTTCTATATGTAATAGAAATCAGTGCTGAACCATTAGAAGTGGGGAAAGCATTAATGGCTTTATGAGAGCTTATGATGGAATCTGAAGTGAAAAAAGGGCCTCTGCATTTGCACTTTTCTTGTGTTCTTAGAGCAGATTCAGGCAATGCAGATTAGTGGGATGTGGTAACCTCCAGTAAAACTAAAGGAGCAAACTGGTTTGTTACAGTCATGATAATGCAGGACATTTGAATAAGGTTTTTGTTTCCATAACTTTCCACCTTTCAGCAAGAACACTGAAACCATAAATAATTCTTTAAGAAAATATTGATACAGTACAAATCAAGGGTGGATCCACTTTGCTACATTTTACTTTGGCTTGTGTAATATTAGCTTCTAGCTTTCATTTGATAAGAAAGAAGAATCAAGATTTTTTAAATTTATTAATTTGCTTTTTCCTGCCCTTTATAATTCTATTTAATTGCCCATGTATTGAGCTGAAGCTATACAGGAAGAATATTTGTTTAACAGGAAAGGAGAAGGTGCATTATTTTTTCCAGCTATTTCCATACAAAAAGAAAGATTTCTTCAGTTATTGAAAAAGGAAAAGGAGTGTAGGGCAGAAGGTTTGGGATTAGTTTGTTGTAAAATTTGAGTAAATTTTTACTACTTTTAACTTTAAATATCTCAGTAACATGAGAACTTCATCTGCCAATTTGGAAACACAAAGAAAAAGGGAGCAAAGTTGAAAAGGAATCTTTAAAGCCAAAGGACTACAAGGCATTACTGACTGACTTTGTAACAGCTACAAAAGTTAAGATTTAAAGTTTGTTCAGGAAGTTTATGCTGGTAAAGACCACTTTCACATATGGTAGTTGAGAGAAGAGGAGGGCATGGATGATTTCAATATAATAAATCACTTAGGCCAGTATATTTAAAAAGCTGTTTGTCTACACGTACCTTTTGGAACATGTAAACAGCTACAAGAGAAAATATGTATACCCAGTACACATATAACATTATGCCTCAGGGGAACTTATTATTCTAAGTCTGTATTTTAGCTAATGTAGGTAACAGGAGTTTATAGTTGGAGAGATATAATAACAAGTTTGGTTTAAATGCTGAGTTTGGTTTAAATGCAGGTCCCCTGCCCAAACATACCTTGATATTCTGCGAGCTAAACAGTATGCAGTACTTCATAGAAAAGTTTTCAGAGTACGGGCTGATCCTGAAAGGCCATATTATTACTAATACACAGTAGATCCCTCTCTTTATCTCTTTTGTCATTCTAGTGAGAAATACTGTCAACTTCTCTAAAACCTTCATGGTGTAAGTCTCAGTTTCTCTTCACGCCTGTGTTTAGAATGAGAAAGCCTGAGCAGGTTTTGAGGTAACAGACATAGCAAGTGCAGGTAGGTAATGCTGCCTGCCCACGGGGCTAAGTGCAGCCCTGGGAATTTGGGCTCTTCATTCAAGATTCAGACAGAAATCAAGTGCATCTACTTCTAACACTGCCTAAGTTTCCAGTTTCTTGAGACAGAAATTGACTGAGTGCTTAAACACGGATTTAGCTGCCCTGTTGAGAAGGTAATGTTCTCCTTCCAGCTGAGTTCTCTTGCTGTATGACTTTAGATAGCTGCCCAATTCTGTTTAAATCCCTCAAGAAGCCTACAAAGCAGGTCATTGTGCTGGTCCTCACAGACAGCTGCATCAGACAGTGGGTGGTAGAAAGCAGCAGAACAAAGCCACTTTCACAAATATTTCAGTGCCAGTTTTCCCCAGCAAACCCATCTTATTCTGAAATAATTTGACTCCCATACACCAGGAAACAGGCTTCAGCGTCAGGATTGTGGGATGTCAGAGACATATAAACTCTTAACCCTTGGCTTGAAGTTACACTGAAGAAAGATTCCCAATAAGGCGGGATAGCCAAAGAGATGTGGATGTAAAACATAGCCAGGCATGAGGTCTGGAGCTGAGTTCTTCTCTCTTCCAGGAGAAAAGCAAGCTATCCTTGTTCACTTGCCTTCCTTCTCTGTGACTCCTGAATTCCCAGCTGCAATTTTCCGCAGATGCAATCAGGGAAATTAAGAGTCTTCCCAATATTTTTCCTGCACGTGTTACAGCCTTGTACTAAGGGCATTCAGGACATGAAACGTCAAATTGTCTCCTGGGTGAAAAAAGCCCATGATTTAATTCTCCCTTAATACTTTTTTCAGTATAGCAGTGGATTAGATATAGGAAGAGATCTCATTTGGAAGCCATGACAATGCTTAATGGCTGAGCTATCCATACTTACTTCAAACAAGTCCAGAGAAATTTTTTAAACTTTCAGGTTTAAAAGAAAAGGGAAAAAAAGGGTATTGCAATGACAAGCAAAGGGAACTGTCCTTAATAAAATGCTTATTATACCGTCTGAGAAAAAATACCTTACTTATCAATCATCAGAGCACAGCAATATGGCATTTATTTCCTCTCTCCAAAGTGTCAGGCACAGAGCATCAGCTGTGAATATCAAAATTAGTGGAAGTGTATGAGTTTAAAATTCATCTAAGACTTTGGCCCTTTATTAGAAGTGTTATTAAAGCTCTCTTATTTGCAGTTATATTTTAGAAAATCTGGCAACTTGGGGTTAACATTCTGTCAAAAACCTATCATTTTCCTGCTTCCACCATCCTCCTTTGAAGAAGCAGCCTGACTTGCTGTACAAATGTCATTGCTTCCACAGGGAGCTTCAGACCTTTGAATGTCGCAGAACAGTCTATTATTTAGTACTGCTATAAGATAATCTTTTCAACTGCTGTTTTCTAGTGAGAAATCTCAAAGATGAAACTATAAAGAACAGATGCCAATTTTCAGTCACTCAGGAATTTTATCAGTTAAGTGACTTTTACCTTTATCCACTGGGACTTTGATTTTTAGACAACAGATACAAAGCTAAAAAAACCCATGCTATCACTCACAAGTTTCGTAAAGGTTTGTTTCTTTTTCTTTTCTTCTAAATTTTACAATTCTAAAAACACCTCGTACGTTCATCTGTCTATAATTTCTGGGATGAGTGTTATCAAGAACAGTTATAAATACATTCTTAACACAGAGCTGTAAGTAATGAAAAATGTAAACTGAAACAGAAAGATTTCAAAATATAGTCATATTTCCTTTTCTCCTTAAATAATGCCACCTATATGTGAAAATTTTAAGTTTAATTTTGTCTGCAGCAAATGTTCTTCTTGTACCATGTGTTATAATAACTTGTTGAGTTGAAGTTGCCTTTTTCAGACAATAAACTCTGGACATATCCATACATATGCTTTTTTTTTTTCTCAGAAAAGTTCCCCAAAATGCCCATCAAAGAGAAAAATAGTGAATAATATCACTAAGGCATGGTTTGTAAGGCTCTCTCAGCCATAACTGGTTCAGGTGCAAAAGAAAGGAGAAGCAGTGTAGAACATGACAGCTCAGACATATTTTTCCTCATGGTGGGCCAAACAAAGCATATTGTCTCTCCAATCACAAACCAGATCAAATCAAAATGTTACTGTCTACACGAGAGTTTAGAGCAGGTCAGTGTGCACGTTGCCTCAGCTCTACAGCTGCCACAGTTCAGTGTTGCTGCTGCCCTCAGTCTGTCAGTGTTCAGTGTTTTCAGTAGGCTCAAGGAGGCAGCACGGAAACCCAGAGCAGGAGCAGACAGTGCACTGTGTCCTCATCACTTCTCAGATCTGCTTCACTTCTCATAGAAGTATGGATATTTATAGGAGTTAGCCATCAAAAAATACCATACATTTAATCTCTGTTGAGGGCCAGGAAATATGTTTTCTTCGGTGATATTTTTTTGTATTTCAAATGTGAGTTTTAATAAATTTTCAAGCAAAGAAAGTACAAGAGGATGCTACCTGTTGTTGTGATCAGTGTTTTCAATAGGATGCAGGCTCTCTTAATATCACTTACATTTTTTTACTATCTTAATTTTTTTTGTACAGGAAGTTACAATTCTTATTTAAGAGACTGTATCCTACGCAGTAAGATCATCTACAGAAAATTATGATTTCAAATAGCCAGGCCAAATTATCATCTGGCCTACTGGTTTTGTTATTCTTTATCTCTATACATCTTGTTATTATAAGTGGAAAGGCATCTTATTTCAAAATCTTTATTGCATTTGGGAAAAGTAAAAGTCAGAGCTTAATGCGATTCATAAATTAAAAGTCTTGCTAGCAGTATATTCTCTTTTAAATCTACATAGCGACAGGTCTTTCTACTGCTTTAAAAATAGATGAAAAAGATTGCACTAATATTTCAATAATCTGATAATGGAAGTTAAAAATCAATGTACACTGATTTATTCTATTTATTTTTCTTAAGGAAGTTAGGACAATTATGGAAATTATTCTAGTCAAATACAGGAACTATTGATTTTGTTTGTTTGTTTTACTATGATAAAATAATTTTTCCAGATTCATTTTTGTAGTACATTTCCAGGAAAAAGAAATATTTGTACATTTTACTTTGAGATTTCAATGGCACTCTGCTTGATTTGGAAGTAGCTTTTCCAGTGTTATGTTGAATATATCAAATGAACAAATACTAAACTACCCCACTTCAATTTGACAAAACTAAAAACCTCGCTTTAAGCAAATTTATTTTCATACAAAGATAGACTTCTTCACTTTAGATATCAGGACATATATTATCATATGAATCTCTGCCTGTTCACTTTGTAAATCACTGGGTTTCTTCTTCTTTATACAGTGGTAATCAAAAACCAATGCCATCTGAAATGCAAAACTGCATTTAATCTAATTTAGTGAAATATTTTTCTTGCTTGGCCAAAATAAATTTATTCAAGTCAGCAGTTTCCACAAAGGACACGCTTGCAAATAATATGTGAAGTTTGAATAAGCCCCTTTATATCTAGACCTTGGTTGTTTTGATGTATTCACTGAGCAGTGCAAACAGGGAATTAATTTTACCATCAGACCAGATTCTCTAGTATGTCTACAGTGTCCTGGAAAGATATGTATTTTTACGGTGAAAAAAAATACTCCAAAAAGCTAATGAAACAACAACAACAACAACAACAACAACAAACAATAAAACCCCCCAAACCAAACCAAACCAAAACAAAAAAAAAAACAGGAAGAGGGAATTCTCTTCCTCATAGCTCCCACAACAAAGTTGCCTAAACCACTTTTCTGGGCATTTTTTATTACACATCTTATACCCAGATACATTTCATATGTTGAATTGAAGATTAAGTTTCATTAGAGGTAATAGATCGTGTTTAACTGCATGAAAAATCAGAAAAACTGAGAGGCAATGTGCAACAGTTCATGGCCTTGTCATCTTAATATGAATTATTGTTGTGCTTTCTGCAGGCTTGAAAGACTACTTACATTTTATTCAACATGAAGTAACAATCAATTTGAATGACAGTGAAAACCCAATGAAAAATTGTTGCTACTCATAAAGTGTCAGTTTGATTTTAAATTGATGGTATATGTTTTTAAAGAGCTCAATAACTATAGTTTCATATGATCTTGATTGTGTTTTGTTTTGTTTTGTTTTTTCTAGGAGTGAGCCATTGTCAGCTTTATGCACTTTTGAGACTCACTAAACAGACAGTTTTTACGGAGTCATAGAATAACAGGGAAGACAACCTCAAACATGCAACCTAATTTCTGTCTTTCTAGTTTACTAATGAGTGTATTTTGTCATTCTATGCTTTCCTAATTGTGGAGTTGCTGAAGACCATATTTGCTTCTGCATTCATTGCTTTGTATGCTGCATTTTCCACTGTCCTTCGTTATTCCATTGTAACCTCTTATTTGTACTCCCTTGTTTGTAATTTAGCTTTTTTAAAGGCTGCACTTTGGTTTTCTCAGTCACCAGCAGATAATATGTTCAGTTGTTATTCTCATATTTTAAAAAATATATTTGTAAATTATTCTGCCTAAGATTACTTTTCACAGATGTCTGTAGTACTAATTACATCATATAAAAAAAGAAGCTTAGTTCATCAGACTGGTTCTGTTTGAGTTTTACCATTAAGTTCATCTGACTATCTAAGTGTTTTTGAAATTTTGAGGTGTACAAAATTTGCTACATTATAAAGAATTAGTATAAATACGATGAAACTTGAAAAAAATTTAATATTTCCTAAATCCTTATAAATATATAAAGCAAATTTCTGTGTCACAGTCATCCTTCATTTTGTTAAATTTTCTATTTGGAGTGACCTAGGGATGTTTATCTTATAAAGTATTCTGTTTGTTTGTTTGATTTATAATAGATTTGCTGTAACTTACTGTTGTACATGGAGCCAAATACAGAAACAGAAAATTATTCTCCAAAGAAGAAATAGCAAAGTCATTTGAAAAAATCAAAATTCTTGTGTCTAATACTCTTGAGAGAGGGACTGCATACTTCAGTCTTGTCTTGTGTTCTTGGATGCAGAAATTTTCCAAAAATTATCGCCTTCCACTTTAAAAGTTTTCTTTCCCAAGAGAAATATTTTTTAATGAGCATTTGGCAGTGGTTTTTAGGATAACTTTATTTTCCAATATTAACCTCCCCTGGTGCAACTTGGGCCCATTTCCTCGCATCCTATCACTTGCTATTTGAGAAAAGTGTATAACAGTTCCTCTAGAACTCTGGTGTGAGCAAAACCAGTCATCTTCTGGCCTTCTTACAGATGCCGTTTTTCTCTGTAAGGCTGTATGATCCATCTTTTGTGGTGGTAACTCAAGAAAAGCTTTTTAGACATTGGTGGGCATGCTGGCACAGTCACAAAATGATATAAAAGGAAAACTTGCAAACTTTAAGCAGAAATGCAAATCAAGGTATCAATAAAGAGATAACAAAATAGAAATTATGAAGTACCAGTACATGGAATATTGATTAAAGATTGGTGTGTTTCAATGCAGCCATGGCAGAAATGAAAAGGTTAAGGGAAAGGCAATTAAAATGTTTAAAAGTATCTCACTTTCAAAGGGATGCCAGCCTACAAGACTGTGATGCCTGTAATACTTTCAGGCTTGCTTGGGGCTAGAGATCACAGAAATTAATCTGTAAAAGAACAGATGAATGACTGGCAACTAGCTAGCATTAATTTTCACAACATCACAAGCAATCTTCAGTCAGGAGCTGATCCAGTTTCATTACTCTTATATAAGACCCCTGAGCCTGGAGTTTCATGTCCCCAGAGCAACTGTAGACATCTGTACATACACATGTAGAAAAATGTGTGTTTCAGAAGTCTGCAGTTGGAAATTTTCAGTTCTAACAAATAGGGTTATTATTTTTATGAATAAAGAGCACTAAGAAATCACAGAGATTAAATTATACAAGTAACAATTTATTCTGTCCAAACAAGAAGTGTTACATGTGGGAAATATTCATAAATCAGTATTGATTACACTTCTGCTTCTGACTAATTAGATCTACACACTTTCTGTTAAAATGTCACGAGTGTAACAGATACAAGTGCCCTGCAGGAGTTCAGGAATTTACTTTATTATGTTGCCTGTCCAATGAAAATTTCTTTCTTTGGAGAAGAAAACTATACTGCCTCAGGTGATAAAGCAACATGACCATACTCTACGTTGTAGCATTGTGCAGATCATTATTCAAATGGAATTATTGAATGGAGAAAAACCATCACCATTAAACATTAAAATACTACTGAGGCTCCCAGGTGTGAAAAGGAGAATAATGGAAAAAAGAATAAAAAGCAGAAAACTTTTATTCATGGTGAGATGTGCCTGACTCAGAATGCCTTTGATTAGGGGGATCTTGATTTAAGATATCTAGCTGATTGAAATATTTCTCTTTTTATTTGTTGTGAGGTAAGTTTTAAGTGTTTTAGTGTCTTTACAGTCCAAATTGTGATTTTTTAACTCATTTTATTGATTCTGACTGCTTCAGACAGGTTTTTTTAATTACTATTTGGACTTCAGCATTTGTTTTCATGTAAAAAAATATATATTTACTCATATATTTGAGGCATAATTTTTAGAATCCCATTATCTTTTTTTTGTTTGTTTGCTTTTGATTTTGCTTTGTTTTTTGTTTGGTTGGTTGGTTGGGGTTTTTTGTTTGTTTTTGTTTTTTGGATTTTTGGGTTTTTATAAGGATAAGGAACTTGTCACTAAAATGAAAAGAAAAGGAAAAAGGAATGTATTGCTGTTACCAAAAAGGAAAAAATACGCGTTGGAAGAAAGATAGAGGTTAAACTACCAAGCCATAGGACTGGAAAAGAAAGATAAGAGAAAGACAAGGGAATATGCAGAAGATTAATTAAATGATAGAGAATAGAAAGTGACTGTTCAGATGGTAGCTAACAGAAGTAACTCTGTTAGACAAAGCTGAGTAGGCTACAAAACATTGTCTAGTTTGAAACACATTTGTAGCAAAGTGATTATCTTTCATTTAATGAGCTGAATATTCTAAACTTAGATTGTGTTTTCCCTTTCTGGATGCCAGATGACCACCAAAGCTGCTCTATCGCTTCCCTCATCAATTGGATAGGAGGGAGGACATATAATGAAAGACACGTAAATTGAGATAAGGGCAGGTAGAAATCTCTCAGCAGTTACTGTCATAGCCAAAACAGACTTAGTTTGGGGAAATTAATTTAATTTATTACCAATCAAATAATGAGAAGTAAAACAAATGTTAAAAACACCTTTCCCCCACCCCTCCCTGCTTCCCAGTCTTAACTTTATTCCCAATTCTCTATCTCCTCTGCCCAAGTGGCACAGGAAAATGGGGAATAGGTATTATGAGCACATGATTTCTCTGATGCTTCTTCTTCCACAGGAGAACTCCTTACACTCTTCCCCTGCTGGGCCCTTCCCATGGGAGGTTGTCTTCCATAAACGTCACCAGTGTGAGTCTTTCCCACGGGTTGCAGTTCCTCACAAACTGCTTCAGCGTGGGTCCCTTCCATGGGATGCTGCCCTTCAGGGTTGAACTGCTCCAGCCTGGTGTTGTGACCCACCGCCGAGGCGTGGCAACCAGGTTCGATGTTAAAAATCCACCTGCAGGTGGATTAAAGCAAAATGATGCTAAATAACCAATGGGGTTATGAGTATTATTATGACAAATGCTTTTCAGTGCTATTCAATGGATTCTAAAAATAATTCAACTGAGAGTTTTAGTTAGGTTACTGTTTTTGTGATCCAAATGAGATAATTGATCTAGATTATCTATTTTTAAAATCAAAACAAAAGTAAAAGCAGGTTATTTGTTTTAAACATTAAAAGAATAGTCACCATAGGGCATACAGGAAAAGATATGGATTACCCTCACAGTTAACCAGCTGTTGTGATCCGTTCATGTGATGTCATGGCAAAAATGTCTGACATTACTTATTGATTTACTGATGCAAAATCATGAAGTCAGAGCTGCCTGTAACCTTTGAGTGTCAGATAACATGAGGCCAAAGTTAGCAAGCACTAGTAGGAATATATTACACAATTTAAAAAAAAAAATTACTTCAATAAATGAAGAACTTTATCAAATGGTGAAGTAAAGCCCACCTCCTCCTTCCCTCCTATTTTTGAAGTTAGTAAATTGTGAAATTGTGTATCTCTGAATACACCATTTATTTCAGGTTCAGTTCTTAAGCCACATACAGGAATTACTGGTTGAGTTTTATGCCTTGTGACAGAATCTGTCACACAGACCTATGTTCAGTAACTGCTCATATGGCCAATTCACTGAAAATACTTTTTTTTGCAGTTGTGAAATAATATTTCAATTTAACAGTAGGTGCTTAAAGTGGTAATTTAAAACTATTTGATCCACTCTGAAGTCTAAGGAAAGCCAACAACTGTCCCTGAGACTATGTTTTCCCAGTCTCTAGTGGAAAGCATCTTTCACACAAGTAATTCAGAAGAATTATAATGTTTCATAATTCTAAACCATGTAAAATACCACAAATGGTTAACAACTAATGGTTAGCAACCAGGAGACAGGATGCAACTTCTCTTTGTGCTTATTGTTTATTTATATTACAGCATTACATACCATTGCTTAAAGCATAGAACATTCTTGAAAATAATGCTGCTTTCTTCATCTTTACCTTTGATAAGATCAATATTAAAGATGTAATGCCACTACTTATAATCTCTGTGGACCAAATCTGTATTCATATAGGGAAAATGCATAAGGTTTTCTCACTTTTAGCTCAGTTTAAAGGATTTGATATGCCACAAGCCATATTGTCAACTCCAATAGCATGTTCCTGATCACTAATTTGTTATATGGATCACTGAATAAACTAGGTTACTTATATAGACAGATATTTAGTCATAAATTATTATTTATTCTCCTAATTAATTTTTTTTTTAGTAGAGTACCCAAACAGAAGTTCTGTGCTTCATAATTTTATGGATAGAAACTGAAAAAAACAGCTAAAAGATTTTTTTGTAACTTTCAGTGGTTGTTATGGGAAGTTTTTAATTCTTTTGAAAAGAAAAAAAAGCTATTATTTTCATCCTTTCTTGGGTATTTTATTTTGCTACTCTTTCATTATAGAAGCATTCCATTTTTCATATTATACACTCTTGAGAAATGATAGGTTGAAGTTTTTTAAGACAGTGAACATTTAAAACAACCTGAACTTGTTTTTATTTTACTTTGAAATGGTTAGTCCAGTTAATAAAGTTTTAATAATATTGTTTGAATTCATGAGAAGGAAATCCCTAATCACTTAAGAAGATAAAATTTTTTTTTCCTATATTGTCTCTTTCACTGATGACCACTGGATCATCTCTTGATATTTTGAAAATTATAGTTTCTCATCAGCTAATATTTTCAGAACAATTGCATTTCACATTTTAGTAGATATGGTCTCTCTGGAATCCTGCCACAATGAGAATTATATGCACCATCCAAAAGAATAACACTTTTTTTTTGGATGGTTTTTAAAAACCATCCATTTTAAAATCCTGTTTGATTTTCTCTGCACATAAATTTTAATATATGAGAATAACAGTTAACAGTATTGACTACATTTCTTTTTTAGTTTTTTTGTTTTCTTGAGAATCCATATACCATTACAGTACAGCATTGATCTCTGCCCAAAGCAAAATCAAGCAAATTGATTTCACAAGCCGCAGAATCTATCATCGTGTTAATATATTACTAATTGAAGAAGTGGTTAAATAAGTGAACCTCACAGTAAACTCAAGAGCTCAACACACTTAAACCCAAAAGTCTGGTAAAAGAAATTGCACCAGCAAATTTAGTTTTAATAGAGGGACTGCCTTGTCCATATATGAGTTGGCCAGTGTAAAGAACATAGTATTGTCTCAATGTCATAGATGCTCTCCCTCAAAGTGAGCGTAAATATGTGGAGTGTAACTTTCCTAAACTTTGACCAGAAACCACTGGAAACTTAGGTGACAGTGAATATAAAATCCTACCAGCTTCTCAGATTACATGTAGAGATGCAACCTTTCTTTCCCTTCTTCTCAAAGATGAGCTATGTGACTCATCTTTGTCACCAGGTCATGGTAATGAACACTAAACAACATTTGATACAGAGTGATGGCCTTACAGATATTTTCCCTCATTCTAATCCAATATATTCCATAGAAAATTTCCTCTGAAGATCCCCACAATTCCTGTTCTGGCACATGCTGGTATTTTAACTTATCTAATGCTTAAATTATTGACAAGGTATGAGAACCTAAGTAGGTTCACACAGCTGCTCTAATATAAAAATAGGTAAATATGTAAAACCCGTGGTGCAGGAGGAGTAACTTGTGTGTCTTTCCTGGCCTCCATGTCTGCATGCTAATTCCATCACTTGGACAAAAAATCAGAAAGTTTGTTTTTAAAGATCCTGTAACCTTTCACTGTTGCCTTGAGCAGCAGTGAAGAAGTTGACAGATTGCTGGTTCCTATTTGTAGTCAGCAAAACTCCTTTTATATCTCATTCTCTGCCAGAAAAGAAAAGGAAGCTACTCAGTCAAGAAGATATAGTACAGCATTCAGGAAAGCAGAAAAAGAAGTGGGAGACAAAGGGAGCTGATTGCTGGAGTTCGTTACTCCCAAGGAATTGAGTACAGGCAGAAGTAAGTTAGAGCTCAGAATAGTCAGGGCATGTGAAGGAGAATCACAAAAAGCACTACTTATATTGATAAAAACCCTCTGCAATTCATGTCAATTTTTCTTGCTGCAAAAGTGAATCTATTTTTGTCTTCTAAATACTGTGTGATTTTTTAAATCAAACTCCCATTTCAATTTTTGAATTTCTTTCTCTTTTCCCCCCATGATTTTTAAAAAATAAATCTTGTAGCATCACTTTCATGCCTTTCTTTTTGCATTTCTTTCCTTTTTGTGCCCTGTAACTTTTCAAATATCTTTTTTAACTTCAGAAGCATTGGCCACTGTCAAAATTACAGTTCTTCATTAGATCCTTTGTCACAGAAACAAAATAGGCAACTTCAGTCCTTATTTAATAAAACCTCAGCTTCTATTCAGGATAAAAATCATCAAAGAGCAGTATTCACAGCCTAAGGAATCTTAGACATAAAGGTTCCCTCTAAATTTAAGAGGTGACACAACATTGATTCATAGAACTAAAAAGACAAGAGACACCATCAAAGGGAGGTTAACGGAATTTATGCACTTCTATATGTGGACAACCGCTTGTATTAGGAAAAATTTCTTTACCAAGACTGTTGTCAAGCATTTGAACAGGCTTCCCAGGGAAGTAGTTGAGTCACCATCCCTGGACATATTTAAAAGACATGTAGATGTAGGAACATGGTTTAGTGGCGGACTTGCCAGTGCTGGGTTTACAGTTGGATGCATTGATTTTAAAAGGTCTTTTCCAACCTAAATGATTGTATGATTCCATTCCCTGTCACTTTGTGTGCACTGCTTGCTTCACTGAGACCTTGCCAATTAAAAGACCTTCACTGACCTAGCCAATTAAAAGGCATAAAACTTCTCTAACTGGATAAGCCACTACATGATAGCAGTTTTTGCCTCTTCAGCTCTTGCTTTACTTAATTACTCCAGTCTCCTTGAAAGAGGTTGTCATAGCCAAGTAACACCAACTGATTTATTTGCTATTTTCTTCTTCCTTTCTGTCCTCCCCCGTTCATAGGCCTCAAACTTTATTTGATGCACCTTCAATGTTAAACAAATTCTTGAGTATAAGACACGTTATCACTATGACTGAATTTCATGAAATGTATGTAATTTCAACAGAAAAGAAGCCAAGTCAGAAACATTGTAGATTAATACTGTTATCATTATAATTTGTGCTATAATCTGTCATAGATAGATAGATGTTATTTTTCATTTATTTGTATGCTACTCTATAGATGTTTATAATATAAAACAATATGAAAGAAATATTTTAAACAATTGACATATTTACTTTTAAAGGGAGGAAAATTCGGAAGAGATATGTAAAAAAATTTCAAACTAATAAAAGGATTTTAAGGAGGGAATGTCTGTTCAATTAAACTGTGGAAGACAGAACAAACACTGAGATGCTTTAATTGCATTGAATAAGATTTAACTTAGGTATCAGAGAACCTTTTAGTAATTTCAAGATTAGGGAAGCAGTGGTGTTGCCTGGGGAGTTGTGAAATCTTACATGGGTCTTCATAAATTCCATCCTGAGCATCTGTTAAAAATCACATAGATATTTTTGTTCATTCCCAGAGGCATCACTTGCAATAGTGACCTCCTGAAGTCCCTTCTAGTTCTGTGTTATTCATGTCCTATTTGAGGAAGTGCAGAGGAGAGAGGAAGAGAGGAGGGCTACAGGAGTGGCTTCTTTGAGAAGCTTTCCCCATGTCCAGCAGAACCAATTCCAGGTGGATCCAAGACGGACCTGTCACAAGGCCGAGCACATCAGTGATGGTGGCAGCACCTCAGGGATAACTTATTTAAGAAAGGATAAAAAATGTTCCACAACAGCATCCTGAGGAGAGGACTGAGAGACAACCCTGGAGCCCTAGGACCCCTGCTGGAGCTGGTGGATGCCCAAAGGAAGCTGTGACCCCATGGGAAGCAGGTTCCTGGCAGGACTTGTGGCCCCGTGGTGCACTCACCCTGGAGCAGTTCATTTCTGAAGGACTGCACCCCATGGAAGGGACATATGCCTCCAGCCCATGGGAAGGTTCCATGTTGGAGAAATTCACAGAGGAACACCTACGAAAATTATTTTGTCTCTTCTTTTTTTTTTCTTCAGTTGTGATTAAGGCTGTTCTTTTCAATTTCTTTAGTTTTTGATTGATATTATCTAACAATGTACCTTTCTGCAAACCATGAAAGATATTCTCTTCAGCATTTCTTAGCTGTTGTTTTATTCAGGTGTTTCTTTTTATGATGTTGTTCTGCATGGCTGATCCAGAATTTAAACGTAAGTTAAACACAAAAGATGGCCTTTAACCATCTGTTAGCTAAACTGCTACCCTCCAACAGTTAATCTGTTTTGTTTTGTTTAATAACTGACTTCTATTTAGATGTCTTTATTGGTTTTAATAGTTATATTTTTACTGTGAAGTATTCAGTTCACTTCAGAGCAATTGGCATCATATTACACTTTTGGTACTAATTTTCACAATCACCCCTTTTGATTTTACATCATTGTTATGAGTTTCACAATCTTAGATGAGCTTAAACTGTTAGACAGTTCTTCCACTTACTCCACACTTCCATAAAACAAGACAGGAAGATGCAGGGTGTTATTTGAGGATTTAGAAGGAGCTGGGCTCTATATAAAGGAACAAATTAAGGAAAGCTTTTGCTCAAACATCTGTCAAACTGAAAGACATTGTCATGACAAAGTGAAAGGAAATTTTCTGCAGAAAAGTCACAGAAGCATGTTCTCCAATGAAAATTGTACACTATTTACTATTTCTTCAGCATTTTTCAGCTACTACAGGCTAAATAAAAGCTACTTGACATACCATGGGGCAGAGTATTTTGGGGTGGGGATTTGCAAACTTGGAGGTTTTGCCAGATTGATATAACCCCCCAAACTGGGTAATGCTTCTCATTTTATTCACATTCAAATATGCTCAAAGTAATGAATTAGTCAGCACATAAGACAATCAAAATCCCAATTTTTCTCTTCCATGGCACCGACAAAAATGTCAGGGCTGCTTAGTTAGCCATGAGGAATAAACATTTATGGATGAAATCTATTGGCTAGAAACAAGGCAGCATAGACATTCCCTGTGAATGAACTGAATTGCATCCAAGGAATATGTAGCCCTTTTGGCATGAGTTTCTGTTTCCAGCAGAAACAACCCTGCAAAGCTCATAGTAATATTCTTAACTAATTGCTTGGTTTTCTAATTATCAATATTAGCTAATTGCTTTGGCCTGCTGCCAATACTAGCTGTTTTTATCATTCTTCACAGTCTTGTGAATTGAGTTGTACTCTTTCAAAACTGCCTACAGTATCAAAATCCCATAAGAAAAGCTATGCAATAGCTTCCTTTATCCTGCCCAGCTTCACTTCAGAAACAAATATATTTTGTCTATGTGCTTATAACAGCGTAAGAGTGTATATCTATAAAATTTTGTCAAAGCTGTACACATGTAAATATTTTATTACTTTCAGTTGAAGTCCATGACACAAATATCTTGTGTCTACTTTTTTCATTGACTATATGCCTCTTCTAGGCCAGCCGAACAGTAAATATCTGAACAAAC
This sequence comes from Dryoscopus gambensis, assembly GCA_013389985.1. Taxonomy (NCBI): domain Eukaryota; kingdom Metazoa; phylum Chordata; class Aves; order Passeriformes; family Malaconotidae; genus Dryoscopus; species Dryoscopus gambensis. The sequence continues at coordinate 43,772 of WEIT01042068.1, read as the reverse complement.
TTATCAATTCTTCTCATAACTCCAGTGTGCTGCATTGCTGGAGGAATTCCAAATACATTTGAGTTTCAAAATGAGATCTTCTTCCAACTTTGCAAGGAAGATACTTTTCATATCTGAATGTAATTGCTCACACAAGTGAATAGTTGAATAAATCTCTTCTTGTTTTATTGTCAGCTAAAGTATCCAATTATCCTAAAGCATCCAAAACATTCTACTAACCTTCTGTAATAGATTTAGTGTATTTTAATATTAAATTTAATGCAAATAATTTTAGAAAGCTAATTGTTGTTCAATTTAGAAATTATTTTCTATTATTTTGAGATTTTGGGGGACAGCTCAAGTGTGATCTTTTTTCTTGCTGTATGTTGTTTAAAATTTTTGGTGATCTTTTCCTATATGTATACACTTGGCTATGTAAACCCTATCATGGACAAATAGTAACAAGTTTAGCTTTAAAAGCTTTATGACATATCTGCTTAAGCCATTTTGTATTTTCCCCACATATGAATCTCTCATATACATTTATTTTACATATGTTGTCTGCGAATATATTTACATAGATTTATTTTAGGCTGATATTCTTTCTTTTTCCACTGTTCTTTCACACTCCATATAGTCATTATTTTTAATAATGCTGGATAAAGATCAGCAGAGTATAAGTAAAAATAAATCAGACAGTTGCTTATTATCACGAAGTACTGTTGGTCCTGATGATATTCTACCTGGAAATACTAGTCTATAAAATTCTTCAATGACAAAAATGTATAGAGTTTTCTGAATTTTTATTTAATAAATGATTTGAAAAATGCTGTCAACTTAGTGTTCTCATTACTTTCTATATATATAGAAAATATATGCATCATGTTTTATAAATATGTGTGTATATAAATATATATATATATAAATTTGAATAAGTATTTAAAGTGACAACAACAAATATAGAAACTTTTCCCCACTTTACTGGTTTCTTTCCTGTACCTGAACTAGAGTTGTGGTGAACTTCTGCCTCGCGTCTTCAGTAAAGGTTTGAAATGTTCAGATGGTGGGAATTTTTCCTTTCCAGGCCTTCCTCTGAGCCTTTAAAGTAGGATTCATTTCACATAGTATTAGATGTTTAATATATAGATGTGTACTTCCAAGTGAATCTGTCTGAATTCACTTACAGTCAAAGACACAATTAAGTTGTCTTAGTTAATGTTTCCTCTTATCTGCTGTAAGCATCTTCAATAAGGTGAGACAAAATACACTCTACCAGAATTCATCTCTCTAAAATGTCTAAAGACAGACCCCTTATTCAATGATTAGACAAATCCTTCCTCTAAGTTCCCTTTCTAAGCATGTGAATTCTTGCCTAAAAAATATGACAAACAACCTGAAACAGAGTTTCACATACATTTTTTATCATCTGTAAAGATGATCCAAATTCTATCAACAATTCGAGTTCTTGCGCTTGACCATTATTAGTTCTTTAAATATTTTGTAAAAATGTAAATGATTGTGATTTTTTAGCAAGCTCACAGAAACAAGGCCTAGATTTAAACCAGTAGCTAATAAAACACTGCTCCACACAGGAACCTGGAAAACTAGGGGAAAATAAACCAAGCGTTAAATACTGTTTAATGAACTATTTTTTTTCCATGCACAAATACCAACTAGTTGATATAACCACATTTTATTTAAAGTGAAAACCCAGAAAATTTGACCAAATAGATGTAGCAGTCAGAACCAAACACGTCCCTTGCTAGTGAAGTAATTGATGGCAAACTGCTGCTTGCTCACCTTGCCGCGATAGCCCCTCAGACAGGGACTGTACAGTCTTTCAAGGCCACAGCAGCTGATCTAGACCGACAGCACTGCTGAGACAGGAGCTGCTTCCCCCCTGCTTCCCCCATGTGCCTCTCTCCTGCTCTCTGCACCAGACCTCCCATGTCTGATGCTCATCCCAGACTGTGTTCTTCTCTATCTGCTCAGCACTTGCTGCATTCCCACCAGCAGCTACAGCTAACTGCTGCAATATTCCTAAACATCTTTCTTGTGCTTTTTCTCAGGTAACAATAAACTTACTACTTATGTCTAGCAGTTTATTGAAATAGGGAAATATTAGCAGACTTGACTGTCTTGTTGTTCAAAGGAAATTTGATACCAATCCCTCTTCAGAGATCAAGATGTCCTCTAAAAAGGTCTCTGATCTGTTTTCTTTCTGTTCCAGACTCTCACTTCTTTGTTCCTCAAAAACTCTTGCTTTCTATAGGAAGGCATATAAATACCTGCCCAGACTTTCACACATTAGGACAATTACAATTCTTAAAATACTTTCTGATATACTTTCTTTTTTAATAGAAGTGCCTCCAAATGTAATGAAAGAACATATGGAAAGCAATATTTCACCCCTACCCACTGATTTTTTTCTGTTTACTTGCCTTTCTCTCCAATGGATATCACCAGAGCAGAATTTCTTGGACGTAATGAAGGGGTAGAGAAGGAGCATATGGTCAACATGCTTTGTCCTCTGGCTTTAATCATAGAACTTAAATTTGCTCACTACTTTATTCAAAGAAAAATTCCTAGAAGAATCTCTAGATAGACGGTAGCCATTTCAACCAAAATTTATGGATCAGCAAATTTTCTTCCTTTTTTTCCTTCTATTTTTTAATTTTTTTTTCCTTTGGCACTGCTGCTATTGAACAATATCAGAAAGTAACCTTCCCATTAAGCACAGATTAATATTTTCACTGATCCTTGAAAAACAGCTGCCACTTGGCTAAGATTGGGTGTATTCCGAAAACTACCAATGTGCAAACAGCTACTAACCTTTTAAAACTGTGCTCCACACATAAAGGCATTTCTGTTTGAATCAGATTCTATCTTTAGAGGCTCAAGTTAAAACCCAAAAAACGAAACCAACTCAAACATGAAAAACAGAGCCATTATGGACCAAATTTTAAAAACAACAAATAAACGAACACACAATTCAGTAGTTTAGAGGATATAGCAGGTGCTTGTTCTTGTATTTTTTAACATGGTTTAACCATTGGAGAAGATGTCAAAATAACAGTAACCGTGGGTTATACTTAATCTATATTGAGAATGTATTTGGTAATTTTTTAAAGAGTAGCAGAGGCCAATGATATATAGCCCCTATGATCAGCCTTGTCTTTAATGACATCTATGCAACAGAATTGGGAAGCTTTATAGCATCAATCAGTGTTATGCTTTCAGGTGGGTTGAGACTGTTTGCCCAGAAGATGAGTTCTGCCTGAAGAAAAATAAAACTTTGTATACATGAATAGTAAAAACAATTTTGAGCTATATTTTCTTTCCTAATGCAGCACTCCCTAAATGCAAAATGAACATGGAAATAAAATCTTGAAGTAATAATAGAAGGCATATTTTTATTGTATGCTTTTCATATGCTACCAAGCTGAGTAAGGTAAGGCTTTCCTTTAGGACCTCTAAGTACAGTGAGTAAAACCTTACATTCAACAGCATTTAAAATGAACAGAACTATTTTGACTGCCCTGTATTTTTCTTCAGGTTAATGCTATTTTTTTTCAACAGCATAGTAGTCAGTGTTGCATAGAATCAGTACAATTGTAGGAAACACAGTCACATCTGGGTGAAATATTGTAAAATAGCCAGATCAGACATGATTGGTATATTGAATTATGTGAAGATTCCTGTGGTTGAAAAGAGTTTAGTTTATCTTCTCATAGAAAAAGAAAGCTTCATTTTCTCATATCTTGGGGATCCTATGCTACAGAGAGAGTCACTGGCCACTTTGTGGTAGGAAAATATATTCAATGTTCAAGGACAGTTTTCTTTTACCAGACAGGAGCTGGCAGAATGACTCAAAAATTACGGTCATGATGATGTTTGCTGTCAACAGATTTGACACTGCAGAGGACATGACAGTGATTCTTTGAGAAAGATATGTCATGCAAGTGAATTTCCCAAAGTAAAGGTACTTATAAACATTTATATTTATGCATCTATGCCTGTGTAGGTATTTTTTTTAAATATATTATTCCTTCTAGGAAGGCAGAGATGAATAAGGCTAAAATAGAAAGGGAATAATTGCTCCACCATCCTCCCCAACCCCAGGCATTTTGCTTAGCCCTTGAAAGCATCCTTGGTCAAGTTTCAGAGGTCATGTTGAACCTTGAGAAATATAAAATTTTTGTATAGGTACTGTTTATTACAGCTAAGTAGTCATCTTTCAGAACAGTCTTCCTGCTGATGCTGGTTTTCTAAAATATTTCCTAATAGCATTGAAAAATGACTGTACATCACAGCGACTTTTCCCAGAAACCCACTGAGAAAAATCTCGTCTCTGAAGAATTAAAATAAGCCTTATTTTTTTATTGACTTTCAGCAGAAAAACATAGATCTAGAAATACAAGTAGGACACCATCCACTTTAACCCTTCCCCCAGTAGCTTCACAATTTTTCCTGTTTGTGAGACACTGGCTGAACCGTGTTAAACTAGTCTGTTCCATGGCACAAAATGCTGGGGACTTACATTATGTTCTTCCCAAACAGAACAAAAATTAATGTTAATTTCACTTTTTTACTTCATATTAAATTCTATATCTTTGAAGTGTTTGAGAACATGTATCAGGCCCTCACTTTTTCCTTCCCCTAAAAATAAAAAGCTATGCATGATGCCAGAAGCCATTCAAGGTATACCCTGAAGGGTTTGCTTTGGATCCCAGCTTCTGAGGTGAAAAAACTGGCACATATCTTGCTGGAAAAACAACTAAGGTGAAAAACACATGAAAAATATATATACTATTGCTACAAAACTCAGCATAATCCAACAATGCACTTAATCACAATTAGCATAAATTAAGAAGTTTAATTATATAAAAAAAGGAAAAATAATGATCAGTTCTGGCATTGACAGTGTTTGGTTGAAATCAGCCTTTTGAACTAATTGAGACAGAAGGTGATTTTTTAACAGAGTACCCTTCAAGGTTTCGTAAATATAACAGTACCGTGTTTCTTCTCTTCTTCCCTCTGCCTCTTCCTTTATTTTGTCACTGATTAGCCTACAGTTCCCTCTTATTGGAAAGGAATACCGTGCTCTTTTAAAAAAGAAACATATTTGTGCTAACTTGTTGGCTACTGATTTCAATATCAGTTAATCTTACATTTGGCACCTTTTTTTTCACTAATAATTTGTTGAATATATTCTGTGGGAAACAGGTAAACATGGTTAAAACCTACCGCAGACAGAAAATATTATTATATCTAATATTTTAATGGATTGGCACAGTGAAAAGCTGCAATAAATTGCAGGTTTTCCTCTCTCTCAGACTTTAAACATATTTCATTTACAGTGTTCAAAATTCTGCCCATGCCTCTCTGACAGTCAAACAGAGTTTATCAAAGTTATTCCAAAAGACACATGTAGGCAAAAGCAAGGTACAAACCCTCAAAACAGTTTGTATCAGACAACAGGAGAATACAAACACAGTCTTTTTTTACTTTATTCAACATTCATTTTGTGATCAAAATTATATAAAGAAAATGCTGCTAATGAAATATAATTCAGAGGAATTGTTCAGAGTCAGCTTTTTTATTTTTTCTCCCAATCTGCTTTTTTATAGGGGTAGTTTAAAAACCTGTCAGCTTTTATTTTCAAATTTTACCTCACACACATCAGGTATCAAATATTTGGTATATTTAAATCTGTTTGCGCCATTGCTTTAATCTTTATGCACGTAATTGTCCATTTAAATTAGGATCATGTGAATGTGCTAGTTTTCCTGAAGTGTGTTACTTCACAACACTTCAGTACTGTGATAAAATGAATACTATCCGCTACATTTCCACTTGTTTTTTCCATATCTTCCCTACTGGAATGAAGCATGTCTAAAATCTGTTGGTCTCCTTAGCTGATGCTTGACCCTGGGAGAAGCTGAGTACATGAGAAGGACAGATTTTCATAGCAGTGAATTTAAACTCTTCCTTGTCAGAGGACTACCCTTGATATCAAAGTTAGCTCGAGAAAAAACACCATAGAAGACAGATCAGGTTGAGAGAGCTGTTGATCATTATGCTGGTCGGGACAGAGTTCTCCTAACTCTCAAAGTATTTAATTCCCTCTAAGCACTGTCAATTTGATATAGCATCAACTACTCTAACATTGCTGAGAGGGTAGAAACTAACAAGGTTTTTCTAAGAAAATAATCTTGTAGCAGTGAGCCAACCCAGTAGAATTCTCATTAAAACAAAGCAAGAAAGCAATTTGTATTTGTGGAAGGTGATTATGTAATCGTACTGTGCAGCACAGTATGTCCTTGTCATAGTCCAGAAAAAAAGAGAGGTGGATATATTGACATGCAAAACCAGCTTTCAGGTAAAGACATTTCAGCCATATGTTGTGTTATACGAGCCACTTCAATAAAAAAAAAAAACAAACCAAATATGGTATTTGCAGAGTCTGCAAAAAAATAAGAATATTTCTTTTTTTAAGAGAACTCCAAAGAATCCGCATTGGCTGTCAACAAACCCTGCCATGATCACTGGAGCCTTACACAGGATTTGGTCAATCTACCTAGGCTACCTTGCAAACAGCTCTCTAACCACAACCTCAAGACCTGACTCACTACATGTTCATGGAAATACCCTAGAAAAATAGGGGTAGCATAGCATCTTTCTTTGGCATAGAGAGGTTGAAGCGCTTCCATTTTTTAAATTCATTAGTATGGTGGTACTCAGTTTGAAAAATTAAAACGAGAAGAACATGGAGAACATGTTCTGAAACAGATATTTTCCTGATTTTGTATTCAAACATAACTTTTAAGCAGTAGAAATTTTTATTTTTTTTTTTTTTAATTTGGAATAAAACCTCACCATTTTCATATTTTCTTGGATTTGGTTATTTGGGGGCATTGTGTGTTAATTTGGTTTTGTTTTGTTTTTTGCTTGGTTTTTTAAGTTTTTTTTTATTTGCTCCTTCTCTATTTTCAACCAGAGTATTTCTTGACCTCAGTGACTCATTTCATCAAATCTGCTAAATCAGCACCACCTTTTCTAAAGAAACAATGCATTTGGCCAGATATGTTCCAGCAAAATGGTTTTAACAGCATGACATTTAATGACTGTTTGCACAAGAAACCCCTATCAAAAGGAAAAAGAACATCATTATGTTATTGCTCACTCACCCCTTTTCTGCCTTCAGGCATGTCGTGCTATTCAATTCTATCACTGCATTGCTCTCTGGTTCTGATCTGAGTGGCTCACACTCTGCAACTTGATATCAGTCAATACTGTTTGGAGATTGGGAGCTGTTTACAATAAAGAATTAAATCAAATGTCTGTCAGCAGTCTGAAAATCCATGTTGTAGCCATAATGATTCACCTACATGGGTATATGAGACTCTGAAAAAAATCTTATGCCAAGGCTATGACAAACTACTTCAGTTTCTAAACCAAAAAAGAAGTTAGGCTCCAAAATTCAGTTGACTCCAGAATAATGAATGTGTGGGAAAGTAATTGGTGTTCAAGTCGAATATGGAAGAATTGTTTCTTTTGGTGAATGTTCAGTTCAATCTTCATTGCTTATTCCACCCTTGGTCTCCTGAGATGAGACTTCCATCAGAGCTGCCAAATAAATTGAAAATGACTTTCAATTTATTTAGAAGGCAAGTACCCCTGACTTGGGTTGGATTTGAACTGGAGTAGAGACACAGAAAATAAATACCAAGATGTTCTATTAAAAGCAATTTCCTGAAAAAAAGTACCCACATTTATTAAACTTATATATTTATCAATTTGTTCCTTGGACTGCAGAATAAGCTTATGTATATTTCTGGAATTTGTGAAGCAAATTGTAATGCATAATATCCATATCTCAGGAAAAAATTAAGCTGAGTTTTTTGCAGCAGAACTACATATTGCATGCTCATTAGCATCTGCTATAATAAAATTAAACCCACTGAATGAAACCTGGTCCTAACTGATGTCTGTTTTTCTAAACAATTTGAAGGTGATGTTTTCAAGTCTATTAACTACAAACTGTGTTTTAACATGTGATTATCCCTCAGAAAAAGAGCAAAAGCAAAGCAAATCAAGCTTCTCTCTTTTCTCAGGAATCCACCAATAACCATGCCTTTCAGATCAATAGCTTCCCTTACTGGAAGAATGTAATACAAAAGAAAATTGACAAGCAGCTACATCTTTCGACTGAGCAACTCAGTGAGCAGATAGGGATACTTCTTTGAAAACATGTATATACCCTTTATCCTGTGGTTGGTTCTGCACGGACTGGTTCCACTTCTGGCATTTTGTTGCCCTCTAGGTTTTTAGAGATAATGAGCTCAGTCAAGGCCCGTGGATCTGCTTTTGGAGCTGTAATTGCAGGATTGGGGCTTTTACTGCTCTTTCTTTCACCCTCTATATTTACAGGTACATAAACCTGCTTGAAACACTTGTTAAGCAGAAAGCTTATCTGCTGCACTTTAGCAGTACAGCACAGACATCATTACAAGAGGGAAGTTGCAAAATTGGTTGGAATACCTTGGAAAACACTTAAGTAAGAAACGGTAACACCTGTAATTCCATGTCCATATAATACCTCCATAATAGGAGGTAGGTGGGTAGGTAGGTAGGTAGGTAGATAGACAAATATATACATAATTTTATTTTTTTCTTAGTTTTTCTTGAAAGTAACATTTCATGTTATAATAAATGAACATATGAAAATTCCAAAAATCTTTCAAGAAGTAACAATACATTCCAGGGTAATGACAATGCAGTGAAAACTAATTTTGAGTTTTAATGCTCTCTAACAGATTTCCATTTGAAGATGTCTTTAAAAAGCTGATTGTTTTAAATATATGATAGATAATATTCTCTATCGAAATATTTATTTTACAGATTATTTCCTCTCAAATAATGTTCATAAGGAAGATTATCCACCTATCTCTTCACAGGAGAAAGAAATATGTATGGATTTACAAATGACAAGAAAAAGATTCTTGGCTACGCTTGTAATATTTAGTTTCAATTTCATTAAAAACTTAATAGAAATACTTTCAGTAGTGGAATTAGAGACCAGAGAATCATTGCTTTAGGTCACCTGTCTGCTTCCAGCCAGAGCTCAGGAACTCCAAGGCTTTCACCTTATTTTTGTCCATGCTTTGAAAGGATTTAGGCCACTGTAAGGACATATCTGTTACCCCATTCCATCTTTGCTTTCTGTATTTTACTTAATTCCAGAGTACATCCAAAGAAGGGTTACAATAAATTAAAGACGGAAAGAAAAAGAAAGTGGTACCACTTTTTTGAACTGCTTTTATGATTACACAAACACTAGTCTTTTTAGCATGAAGCTGAGTCAGGGGAGGCTTAGGCTTAATAGTAAGAGAAGGTTTTTCACCCAGAGGGTGGTTGAGCACTGGAGGTCCTCAGGGAAGTGGTCATAGCACCAAGCCTGTCAGGCCCATGTTGAGATTCTTGGGATGTCCTGTGCATGGCCAGGAGTTGGACTTGATGATCCTGATGGATCTCTTCCAACTCAGCATATTCTGTGATTTCATAGTAAGCTAGAATGGCTTTTGTTCATTTACAGTTTTTGCCCTCAGTCAGTGAGTCCAAAAATGAATTTTAACAGCCAAAAATGAGTGAAAAACAAGGAAGCTAGAATTATAACCTATTCCATGTGTACCTCTTCAATGCCAAAAAGATATGGGGAGGCAAATACACTGCTATGGCAGCTCTCCATTATCAGAGAATCCCCCTTTACTGGACTAATCCTATTGTGCCTGTAAAAATGGCTTTATGGCTTTAATATACTGGAAAGTTAAGACCGATGTGAGTCTGGAGATTTGGAACAGTAAAACGTTTCCAGATGGAAAAGCTTCTATGATATATCAAGTTCTCTCAAGCAACACACACAAATTTTTCAAGAGAGGAAAAAGAAACCTCCACAAAAAGAATAAAAAAAAACGTGAGGGAAAAGTAAAGCAGAAGGGGAAAAGAAGACATTTTGTATTTTGATTTTTCATTTAAATGTTCATTTCACATTTTCATTTGGGGTATGTGATTTAAAACTTCAGTTCAGTAAAAGAGGTCACTAGGGAGAAGGGATTTTCTCAGAGACACTCAGAATGGTTTGATCATCGTTCGAATACTGATGAACTAAGAGTGTTTACTTGCCCACAAAGAGAATATTTTGGCATTCACCAGGCTCTTAAAAAAACCCTTAAAAATAGAGTCCTTTGAACATAGGAATGAGTGCAGCAAGGATAGCAAACAATATGCTAGTTTGCATTGCTAGATGTAGCTAATTTAGACAGAATGCATCTTTGAACTCTTTTGAATAGATTGAAATTTGAATTTTGAATTTTAAACTTGAAATTCCTTTTAATTTCTTCCATGGAATGAGCCTACATTCCTCTTATGAGCACAATACTGAAATTTACCCACTTACATCCAAAGTTATTACAAATTAAATCTAACACAAGTCAGTCCTGTGTGAATCATACAAGTTACAGCAAACAGGAATGCATTCGTGTGTGTCTGTGTTGTGGTTTTACCCCAGTCATCAACCAAGCCCCATGCAGCTGCTTGCCCACGCCCCCACCAGCGGGACTGGGGAGAGAATCAGAAGGGTAAAAGACAGAAGACTCGTGGGTTGAGATAAAGAGAGTTTAATAGGGAAAGCAAAAGCCACTCATGCAAACTGAGCAAACAAGGAATTAATTCAGTGCTTCCCATGGGCAGGCAGGTGTTCAGCCATCTCCAGGAGAGCAGGGACCCATCACACATAATGGTGACTTGGGAAGACACATATCATCACTCCAAATGTAACCCTCTGTCTTCCTTCTTCCCCCAGGTTTATAAACTGTGCATTATTTTATATGATATGAGAATATTCCTTAGTTCATTTTGGCTCAGCTGCCCTGAGTCTCCTCCCAACTTCCTATGCATCCCCCACCTCCTTGCCAGCATTGCAATATGAAAAGCAGAAAAGGCCTCTGCTCTGTGCAAGCACTGCTCAATAATAAAAAATACCTCTATTATCAACCCTGTGTCCAGCACAAGCCCAAGCTACAACCTCATAACAGCCGCTGTGAAGAAAATTAACTTTAGCCCAGAAAAAACCAGCACAGTCTGTAGAATCTTATATTTCTTTTGCACTGGGATTCTGTTGTGAATCAATGCATATTAAAGACTTTTTTTTGATTGATGTCTTTGAAAAATGTTGAATTCAACTCATCTAATGGACCAAAGTTCAAGGTATTGTTCTGTACACAAAGAAAGAAATCCACGATGTATTCCTCTTTATTATGTAGTAAGGATGTTTAATCTTCTTGGACTTAAAACATGTATAGAATAATTTTAACAGATTTAAGTACCACTGTGATTTGTATAACCTAAAGTACATTTCAGGGAAAGTAAAAACTAAAGTTCATTTCAGGGAAAGTACACTAGTAACCAAAAAAATGGAAGGAAAGTAAGCCCCTCCCATATTATTCGTCGTGAGCGAGTCATCATATGAGTGAGTTGTTGCTCATCTTCCCTACTACTTCAATAAAGCTTCATTTTATAAAGTGTTGTCAGATTCCATCACTGTTTGGATGACACACCAGTGAACACAGTGATTGAAAATATATATACATATTAAAAGACTTTCTTTTTTCAGGCTGTACTTACATTTTAAATGAAATCAAATGCTGGTAGAGTGCAATTTTCAAACCTAAACACCCACATTCTCTTTGTAAGGAATGTTATTTTACCTTTCTGTGGTAAAACATGCATTTATGGGTAATCAGCTAGCAATGTATTTATAGCTTCATATCTTTGCATTCCTGTTTAGACCACGGATACTTTTACAGCTCTAAGATGATTATAATGGAAGAATAGTTTAGACATATCTGTGATAGCTGTGGCTGAACCCTAGTCAGCATCTAAGTGCCATGCATCTGCTTGCTCACTCTCCCCACTCCCTGGTAGGATAGAGAGAAGAATCAGAAAAAAATTAACATCCATGGATTGGGATAAGAATGGCTGAATAATTGAACTAAATTAAACTAGAAATATTAAATACCAATATTAATAATACTAATTGCAATGAACAGGAGAGAGAGAGAGAAATAGAAATCAAGACAGACAAGTGATGCCCAATACAATTGTTCTCCACCCACTGACCAACGCCCAGCCCATCCTGTAGCAGCTACTGGCCCTTTCTGGCCCA
>WEIT01042068.1:539-31212 GCA_013389985.1 Dryoscopus gambensis | reverse complement strand
CCCAGTTTATATACTGAGCATGAAGTTCTGTAGCATGGATTATTCCTTTGGCCAGTTCGAGTCAGCTGTCATGGCAATGCTCCCTCTCAGCTTCTTCTGCAGATATGCACTGGCAGAGCATAAGACACTGAAAAGTCCTTGACTTAGGGTAGGCATGGCTCAGCAACAACTAAAACACCAGTGAGTTATCAACATTATTCTCATACTAAATCTAAAACACAACACTTTACCAGCTACTAAAAAGAAAATGAACTTTATTTCAGCCAAAACTAGGGCAATAACTTTGCACTAAAAGCTCACTAAACACTCAAATAACAAATGTGTGGTCACTTTAAAATCACTGAAACTAGAATAGATAGTTTAACACTAGCTTGAGTACATCGACACAATGCTTCAGACACGGTGGTGTAGGAACGTGCTTTATACATAGTTTATGATCACAACCACTCCTATTGATCTGGTGAACATGAGCTGAAAGCCTTAGGAAGAAGAAGCTAAATGTTTCCAAATGAAATATTACCCCATTAAAAAGATTTGGATCAAAAGTGTTACTTTTAAAGGGCCTTTGTATATTTCTTTCTGGGGAAAGTGCATACAAAAATCAGAGAAATTAGTAATGTGACCTAGATTATTAAAAAGGTACTAGCAAGAGCCATAGAATACAAAAATACACTGCCCATCTTACCAATACACTGAAATATCCTATAAAAAATGACTATAGCTATTCTTGTTTCTCTCCTCTAGTGATAACAAATACAGATTGATGCATTCTATTTCCTGTGATAAAAGTAACAATATTGGCCGTAATGGTCAGTCGTTAAAGGTACCATTTATCAGGTTTGAATTCTAAGGGCCAGCTGCCTTTGTATCTGACAGAGCAATTCTGCAGCGTTGTGAGCGAAAAGAGGCTGCGGTCAGCAGGAGGAGCCACAGCATCAGAGGGGAGATGGTACCCATGGAAATAAAACACGCTTGCAGGCTGTCTAGAAAGAGCAGTTGCTGCTACACTGGAGGCAGGTGAGAGAGAGAAATGAGCTGTAGTGGCTGCAAAAAGCCTGAACTGTGGAGGGTCTGGTAGGCATTTTGTTTTCAGGTTCATTTTTTGAGAAAGAGAAAGAGAGAGAGAGAAAAGGACTAAAAGTGAAATGAAATTTTAAATGCCTCTCTTCCAGGAAATTTGGACTTGGCAATATTTTTTTTCCTCATATTTGAGTACTACCGAAGGAAAGAAAATTACAGAAGAAAAAGGAGAGAAAACTGAGTATTACTGGAGTCACCCTTTCCTTTATGGTGGACGTGTATCAATGAAGGAATGCAATCCTTTCTGCAGAGCAGAGGAATTTCCGTGATTATAGACCAGGCAAAATGTAGTTAATAACTATGCCAGATGGAGCTTCATCTGCTGGGGATTCACTTGGAAATGGAGAAATTATTGGTAAATATGGGCTCTGTCTTTTTAAATTTAAGATCTTGAGAAATACTGACATCCAGTTTTGATGTTTAGCCAGAAGAAACAGTTATCTTGAGGGAGAAGGTGATAAGAATGTTAATTTGAGCAGAGACATCAAAAGCTATTTGCATGCTAATCAAGTCAGCATTAGCAAAGCCTCCAAATTCAGTGTACATCAGCTGAAGTTCTCTCATAAACAGGTTTCTGCCTCATGAATGCTTGAGTACAAAGCCGTACAAAACTGAATAATTTGAAGCATAATCTTGCACTTTGGCATTGAAGAACAAGAGGGAGATGAGTTATAAAGTAAAAGATGGATCCTATCCTTAGATATGATAGTGTTTCTGGGAGTGGGAATACTTTCAAAAAAACCTCAGTACAAAGTAAACTATGGATAAATTACTGAAATCAACTTTTCTTGACAATACTGTTTAGCATTAGATATTAGTGTGTTGATGGATAAAGGCACCTGAAGAAGGGAAAAAACCAAAAAATCGTTAAATGCCAATAGGGTTGGATTGTTTTCTAGTATCAGACTCAGTCCCAAAAGTCATAAATCTACAACTGGCTTTCACTCAAAGGGCCCAGGAGGAGCAGGGGAGGTTAGACTGAGTATTAGGAAAAATTTCTTCACCAAGAGGCTTGCCACGCATTGGAACAGGTTGTCCAGGACAATAGCTGAGTCACCATCCCTGAAGATATTTAAAAGACATGTAGATGTGACACTTGGGACATGGTTAGTGCTGGACTTGGCGCTGCTGGGTTACTGGCTGGACTTGATGATTTTTAAGGTCTATTCCAGTCTAAATATTCCCAACTATCTTATTGTAATCAAACTGGTGAGTACTGCAAATACTGTCATAAGAGTAGGCCTACAGTGTTAGATTGGCTGGAACCCTCGTATCCTTGATATTGTCAACACTGTACCATGGTCCTTCTGTTCCCAGGTTCTCCTGGAAACATAACTCAGTGCAGATCTGGGGATGGCACATTCCCGTGGTGCCACAAGCAACTGCTGCAACCACCTCGTGCATTGACACTTGACCTGAAATTTGTTTGACATGACAGGTATATTGGGTGGGTAGTGAGTCCTGTTCTAAAACTCACAAATGTACGCCCAAATCAGAGCCCAGACACAACCAGTTCAAACTGCAACAAAGTGGACCCAGGTGAATAGGGCACTCCTACAACTTACAGACATGCCATATCTGCAGCTGACAGCTTGGCCATTACATGCAGTGTCTGGTGCTTGGGCAATAGCTTTTACTCAAAATTGTATTTGGTATCTGTTACACTCCGAGCTCACTTGGCACGTGTTTAAAGAGGCTTAGGTACTTCGGTTACCTTGGCAGTGAGTGGCAGAAAACAACAAACTTCCCAGGATGTTGAACAGAAAATTTTACTAGCAAACTTTAGAGAATAAGGGACTTGGCAAATTTTAAGGCATCATCCAATCACAGTGAGGCACTTTACAAAGCACTGACTTCTCAAATACTAACCGATCCAAATCTAAGTTACCCAGATTTCAAGAAGAGGAAGTTAGAAGAAAGAGAAAGAAAGGGGAGAGAAAGATCAACAGTCACAGCCCTGGACCCAGTGTGGTCTCGGCTGCTGTGAGGTCTGAGGCAATGGGGTACGTCAGACCAATGTCATGGACTTTATCTGCTCTGGTCTCCCCCCAGCTGGGATTTTAGTTGTGCCACTGGCTTGGTAGCAACTTTGGGGCTGGACCAGAGGCTCCAGTGGGTGGGATGTGAAGCAGTGCTCTGCCCCACCTATGCAGAACTTGCGCTGCCTTCACCCCCACATATTAGTTGTTTTGAGCCAACAGTCATTTCTCCGGGCTCCCACAGTATCCTTACTGGAGGGGTTATTATTTCAACTGTTTACTGTTTTCCTTATCAATTTTTCAGAACAAGTCACACGTATTCATTAATCACAAAGCCTCAGGTCAGTCAGCATTACATGGTTTTCATCATCTTCTACAAAATGTTACAAAAAAGTAAGCATTACTTTTGTTATTCAGTTTATTCTAGATTAGTCTGAGCAGTCAGAGATGCACAGATGCAGTCAGGTAGCACCTGGCTGGGTGCTGCCCAAAGGCAGGCTATAGCCACTGACAAATGACCACTAAGAGACTGCAGCAAGTCCTGCTTTCCCATCCAATCACCTATCTGTCTCGCAGCAGGCCGGTACCTTCAAATAGCCACAAGCATCTTCATCCTACATCCCAGAGCATGCAAAGTAGACTCTCATTTTGTGTCATATGCAATATGCTGGTAGTGGTCTTCAGCTCAGCTTCACATTACTTCAGAAATTTCAGAAAAGTGCATGCAAAAGCAGTGATTTTGTCATAAAGTCACAAGGGTTATCACACAGGGCAATAATGCATAGTGTGCATGCACTAACATGAAACACAAACCCCTTTCAACCTCTATACCTAGACTCTCTCCATGTGATAGATAAGGGATGTAGACAAGATTTACCATTTGCAAACATCAATATTAAAAAAAAAAGAAATGTTGTTTTTCCATGCACTAATCCCACTTTCCCACTTTCCCACTTTCCAATCCCACTAATTTTCCATCATTTGCTTTAGCAGATCGCTGTGGTCTTGAGCTCTGCAAAAAGGGAGATCACTTGGTGCTGCCTAAACTTTGATATATTTAGCAATTTAGCTAAAAACTGAAAATCTCCTAGGTGTAGTTCTAGATGCAAACATGAGGAGATGGTCTTTCTTCATGGTCATAATGAACTAGCTGGTTTTGTTGCAAATGAAAGCTGAAAAGACAGGTTAATGTAGAGGAAATAAAGTAAAATGGGAGAACAACTAGTGAACAGACAAAAAGCAACAAAAAATTGGGAAAATAAAAGCACTATATACCTAGGTAATGTTTATCTAGAGCTGCTGTTTGTAGTACAAGAGCAAACTGTTCATCCATGATTTGTTTTATTTGTGATGTGCATATTGAAACACAGAATCTTTGAAAAAAGGTGGAATGAAATTTACTTGGTGTGACAGGTGTAGTCAGTGGATAGCAATTCTTTTTCTACAAAACACTATCTGTAAGTGATGTCCCGAGCAGACTTTGTATTTTCTGCTTTGAAATGAGTCGTATTACTAGAATTTTTTAATCGTAATTTTATTCCATATTTATTCAATTGCTCCTCTCTCTTTCCACATGAATATGTATCCATATCTATGTCTACATCTATAGCTGTACATAAAAAGAAATATCTGGAAGGAGATATTTTTCAAAATAAAAACAATAACTAAAACCAGGCCTGTAGTGTCAAAGTTTTTTAATACATGCTTTAAATACTGGTATTTTCCTATGAATGATCTTGGGAATTATAATAGTCCTAGAGTTTTGAAAGATACTGCCAATAGTACAAGACTTCTACACGGCTTCACTGGCTGAAAAACTGAGGAGGATATTAACCCTCTTCCTTTTACTAAGACAAGTAACTAATTTTTATATAAATACAAAAAACCCACAAAAAGCAAAGAACGAGAGAAATGAGAGTTTGTGCAAGTTGGTTCATGAGTTAGTCATTAAGATTTTCAGGCACATTTAGGCTTCAATACTTTGCACAGTCAATATAAAAAACCTAGTAAGAATTTTTGGCATAGTTCAAGAGATTTTTGATTAGTTATTGATGTATATTGGTGAGAGCCTAAAATGAATACAGAATGCATCAAAACATGCCTAGTCTGTCGCACTAATATAAAGTTAAGTCCTTTAGAAAATTTATGAATATAATTTGACTAAAGCATATTCAAGTACAAATGTTCCCATATGTAAAGAAGAGATAATGATGACTATAAGTCAGTATTCAGAAAAAAACCCTTTTCTTGAGACAAATACAGTTAATAGTAAATAAAAACAGGTTCTTATTGACTATTATAAATGATTCATATTCCTATATCTTTCTTTTCTTTTTAATAGTTTCTGTATCATTTTGAATATCCCAAGTTTGTTGAAGAGGGAGCCAAGAGAATTGATGATGCATATATCTGCAGGGAAGCATAATAAGGGTCTATTCTGGGGTACTGAGAGAACTAGATGTAGGTGCCTTAGGGAAAAATGTATCAAGTAGTTACAAATCTGAATGCTACTAGTTTGCAAATTTAGGATGTTTTTCAGTAAAAAACCCCTATAAACTAATTTTCCCTTAAAGAAAAAAGGACTCTATATACTACTGAGATTTTGGCCAGAGTGGCACATAACTGAGGTGCCAAGTATATTACCAAGTCTAGGCCAGATGCCAAATTTAACTTTTTTTACTTATTGACAAAGAGGTAGAAAGTGTTTCTTCTTAGGCATTTCTTAATTCTCAATGCTCCATCTAAAATGGCTTGTCAATGTCTCCCACAGTGTACCTTGGGCCACAGGTATGAGTCACTGAGATCTCAGGGTTTTGTATGTTCCCAGCCTCTTTCCAGTGTTGTCAAAAGGCACATCTGCATATAAAAAAGAAATGTCTTCAATTCATTGTCTTCTTTCATTGCCCATTTACAATAAATATTTTAATTTTTTATTTTATGTCTCTTGAATCAACACAGAATGTGGATACAAAAGTGCTGTTTGCTTAAATCCTTTCTTGCTATTTTCTGTATCGTGAGAGATTTTTCTTTCTCACGAAAAGCTATCAGTAAGCATGTACACCTGCAACCTTGATTATTCTTGTTTTTGGTACAAGTAGAAAAATATTTTGAGAACTAATTCAGCCTATCCCCTCTGAGGGGTGGCTAAGCATTTTAACCAATTAGACCATGAAGTAAGAAATCTAGAAAAGAGCAGTAAATAATAAAATAACTCTCTCTGCTGCAAACTCCTGGCTGCTGTCTGCTCTCTCTCTCCTCTCCCTCTCCACAGAACGGAACCTCGCAGTGACACATGGAATATAAACAAGAAACTTTAAACACTAAGTAGGAAACTAGGAAGGATGAAATGCATGTGAGGCACTTCTGTGTGAACAGATGGATTAGTGCACAGAAGGCTGTGGTGTGATGTTTTGTATCCTCACCCCAGATATTTCCCAAGTGACCACAGAAACACACCACTTACATTCATATCTGTCTTAACAGAGTTAGACAAATGGTACTAAAAGCAACTTTCTCGGCTTTTTGACGGTTTGCAGGGGATAAGACCCCTCCATTCTGTATTTTATGAGTGGTGAATTCACTAAAGTGCATGAAGCTATTACATTTTAAGAAGCATATGTATCACATCTGCCCACTCCCTCACATCAGAGAAAGAAAATGTAAAGAAAGGACTTATATTCAAAGATACAGAAAATAAAAAAGTACTTGTTCACACCTTTAAATATTCTACCTGTAGTAAGATACAAAGATAAGGTCTATAAAAGTGTTATACATATTTCATGTGAATTAGGCTAGAACAAAAGATATATTGGAAGAGACAAAAGGTTCACAAGTGTGAGACGATTTTCTCCTTTTCTCATTCCAATTTCTAATTTCTGACCCTAATTTTTTAACTCTTGTTTTTTATGGGTTGGCTTTTATATCTGCATGTCATGAAAACTTCTAAGAGCTAATTTATATTTTCAGCATGTGGAAAGCCTTGAAAAAGGGAAAATAATTTAGCTAGTATTTCTGAGCATATAGTACTGCTGATTCCCTCTTCAGATCAGGCATTCGCAACAATAAGTCTTGTATCTTTTTCCCAAAGTAATATGTATTGTGTTCTTAAAGTATAATGCCTAGGGAATATATATTTACTGATCTCATAGCAGTAGCGTTCCATTCACAGGTTAAAAGGAATGGAAGTATTTGACAGGAAAACCGTATAGAAATAAATGAGAAACTACATTTTATGAATAATCACTTTTATAAAACCCCCTATTTTCTCCTTTTTTCTGCATTCCTGGACTTTGGAGTTTGGTGCTTATAAATAACCTTGGAATCATTGTTTAAAAATGGAGGGATAGTCCCAAACTATTTGAGCATTAAGTAGGTCTTCAACCTTGTTAATACATGTTAGCCTCACATGTGCAATAGTGCAAGTCTGGAGCCTAACTATATTGCAGAAATTCTGTATTTCCCAAAAATACAGGTATACCAAAGACATAAAAGTAAAAATCTGCAAAATGGCAAGTTAGTTTCCTAGTGTATATAAATGTTTTCAGAACATGCAAAGAAATTCTGAGTGAAATCTCATATGCACGGATATAATGACAGAAAAGAAATTGTGAAATCTTTACAAACTGAAGTGGAAAACTGGGGTGCACTCTTTTTTTTTTTATTGTACTATGCTACTGTGTGGTGGTTTATTGAGAATAAAATAAAATAATATACTTTAAGCCAAGCCTAACTAGTCCACCCCATTCTGCAGAACCAGATTAATTGTTGGTGAACGCTTTAGGTGGGTAAGTAACCACAGCCAGCCTTCAGAAGTCAGGGAGGGAGGACCTAGGTTTCTCTTCTTTTTAGTATGACAATTTTTGGACGAAAAAGAGACCAATGGCTGATAATTTTATCTGTTTGTGAGTTTCACATGTCGGCGTTAGCCATGCCTTCTGAATGTGAATTGCCATAGGCAAGAAAACATCTTTTGAGCGTGCACTGAGAGCAGCAGTGTGCCACTGAGCTCGGGAGCTTGCTGCCCCAGCACAGGCTCCCCTGCTGGAGAGCCAGACGCTGGCAGTAAGATGCAGCCCATCTAGCTCAGCCTTTCACCACTTCATAAGTCCTTTTGAGCCTTATGAGCATTAAAGCAGGTCTCATACTGATAACAAAGGTTAAGGCAATAATCTCCTTCCCTTTGCAGATAAGGAGTTGCAAACTGCCTTTGCAGTCTCTCTCCTCTGTGCTGCACAGAGACATTTCTGCAGCCTGCGATTTCTCTTTGTTTAAGCTGTATTTATCAAATGGAAACATATGTATATAGTAGGTAAGTAAATATTTGCCACACTTTGAAGAGGAGCTTGCTTCCCTTTTGTTTTGTTGCTGTTTTTCCTTAGCAGAAGTATTCTTAAAATATACATAGGAACAGAAACATGACAAAGGAGCTTAATCATTTCAGCTCCCCTTGAACCGTAAAACAAATGAATTCTTAATCATAATGCTTTATGCTTACTTGTAGTCCCTACTGAGAGAAGGATGGAACAGCCTGAATTTAGACAATGCTGTATTGTTCCTAACTGCTGCTCATATGTACTGAGATTGTAAAACAACTTTGGGAATAACTTAAAAAAAAATTAGGAAAATCTGGCAAATTTCCAAAGCAGAGTAAACTAGACCCCAACTAACCTGGGCATATTTACCTTACACTTTGCAAATCACCTGTGTTTGTAAAAACGTTTTGGGGTGGTTTTTTTGTGTCTGTTTTGGGGTTTTTGTTTGTTGGTTTGGTTTGGCTTGGCTTGGTTTTTGTTTGTTTTGTTGGTTTGGTTTTGATTTGTTAGGTTGTTTTTTTTTTTAATGTGTGTATAACTATTCAAGAGATTTTCCCACAGTTCGTGGTAACACTTGTGAGACTATGCTTTTATTCTTCTCTGACTTTCCTGCCAGCATATTGTTCTTTTTTATTTCTACTCTTGAATTATGGGTTATTTTTAGAACTTCATCACAATCACCAAGCACTAAGTAAAATATAAGGAGTACTCCAATCAAATATCAAACATAAATAATTTCATCTATATGAAACATAAATATGAAGGACCAGATCCTCAGATCCCATTTTTTCAACAGAATAAGTTCCACTGAAATGAACTACAGTGTTTCAAATGAATACCATATGTATGACTTAACAAGTGCAATCACTATTCTATTATTCACCTCAAATAATGGTCCAATGCTGCTTTTTAAATCTTGCAAATTTATGAGCATCTATTGCTTTTTTGACACTTCATCTCTAATCCATCTTGCTCAAAATTTTATTCTTCTCTGCAAGCTTTGTGAAATCCTACCCTGTGCAGTTAGATAGAAAATCAAGAGCAATTTGAAGGCACAGGCAAAGAGTCAGACTAATTTATTTAAGATTATGTAGGTTTTTTTCCCAGCATGCCCATTTTAGACCATTTCTGTGTACTAAAATCAAAGGAGTCCTAACTAACATTTTGCTTAAGATGGACTGCAGGAAA
This sequence comes from Dryoscopus gambensis, assembly GCA_013389985.1. Classification (NCBI taxonomy): domain Eukaryota; kingdom Metazoa; phylum Chordata; class Aves; order Passeriformes; family Malaconotidae; genus Dryoscopus; species Dryoscopus gambensis. Next base: position 21,653 of record WEIT01042068.1, on the reverse strand, counting down.
TAAGTATTCCTTTTGTGGAATTCATTTATGCATTGTGTTAAGGTGGAAAGGAACATCTAACTTTCTCAGGTACGTTTTAGAAATCAGGTAATAGTCACATCTACTTAGTACCATTTTTGAGCTCATCAGTCAGTTTTAATTTAGTCAAAGGTATAATTGGGTTAGCATTTACTTAAGACTGCAGGTGGGGGTATGTAACTGAATACAGAGAAGTTGCACAAAATTTTACAGCTTTCTCCACTTATATCAAATTATATAGCTAGTGACAAGTCTACATTTACATTACTCTGATTCTGAATTATGATAAAAACAGAGACTGAACCTGAATAAAAGCTATACAATGAATAGAATTCTCTTCTATAAATCTAACCACACTCAACAACAAAAAAAACAAAACAAAACAAAACAAAAAAAACCAAAACAAAAAAAAAAGGAAAAAAACCTGGGAGAAGACAATTTAACAATTTTTGAATTTTAATTGGCATTCAGAAAATTGATTTAAACTGTAGACAATGAAATAACTCTTTCCATTATATTCTCAGACTCCACAAAAAAGTGGTACTATTGCTATACTGATAAAGGTTCTTAAATGGAGAAAAGCTTATGTAAAAACTAATGAAGTACCTTGACATTTTCATTACTTTGTATACACACGCGTGCAAAATTTACAAACCAATCTTAGTTTGTTTGCCAAGATGGTTTTGGTAACAGCAGAGTGAGTCAGGCAGGAAATAAACTTCAGGAATCTATTTTTTAAAGGAGTCTTAACAGACGAGGGCATATTGTTCTAGGTATATATTGTCATGTTTCTGAAACAGATATTGAAATAAAAGCACAAATTATTTCAGAATCTCACCGCGTACATTTGAGATGTATCTTTCTATTTCAGATTTCACTTCTATTTTGAGGTCTTTTAGACTGTTTCTGTTTCTTGATTTTTTTTGTCTGTAGTTTCCAGTGAGTTGAGCCTTTAGTCAGAGGATTCTTCAAGCCAGTATTCTGTACTGCCTGAAAAAATAGGATAAATATTATTTAGATTCTGAAATAGCCATTTATTCCTTCCTCATTTTACCGGCCTTTTTAATGGCAACGCTCTTCCAATTTTGCCACAGAGCTCCTTCTACTTCTCCATTGTTTTTTCAGGAATTCAATGTAACAGTTGTTGCAATAAACAAAAAAACCCTGTGAAAGTTCACTATGTTTTGGTTTTGTGTGGGTGGGATTTTTGTTTGTTTGGGGTTTTTGGTCGTTTTGTTTTTGTTTGTGGTTTGTTTGTTTGTTTATTTTTAACTATGAGGGTGGTCAAACACTAGAACAGGTCACCCAGAACATTATGGAGTCTTTATCCTTGGAATTAATAAACACTTGAGTGGACATAGCCTTGAGCAAACTGCTCAAGCAGACCCTGCTCTCAGCAGGTCAAGATGAACTGCAGAGGTGCCTTTCAGCCTAGGTCCACAGATTCTGTGCTCCTCTACGTGAATAAGGTAACTACAGGCCACCAATCCAGAACTCCAGCTCTAGCTAAAATAATGGGAATGTTAGAGTGTGGATGCAAAAAGCTGCTAGCAAGAGCTGCTTTCTATCCCGTGGGAGGATTTTTTTTCTCATGGATGTTATCAGTGGTGTTTTCTGGGCTATGGACACCTGTGACCTTGCTAGGGTCTGTTTTTAGCACAAATAGATAAGTCTATAAAAGAGCTGTCAAATAATAAAATCTCTCTCTCTGCTACAAACTCCTGGCTGCTGCCTGATGTCTCTCTCCACTCCCTCTCCACGGAACAGAACCTAGCGGCGACATTAGAGGATTGAAGAAAGTCTTAAAAGACGAGCTTGTAATTGGTGTAGGTGTAGCTTTCTGTCAGCAAACATGTGACAGAAACATAGAATATATTTTAACTTAAAGGCATGAGACCCTACTGTTGCCTTTCCCTGCGCTTAGAATTAAAAGCCAAACATGGTTGGAGGGGAAAAAAGGGTTTTACCTCTGTATTTATTTAAGGATCCTCAGATGCACCACATCCAGGCAGGATACACCCCTGAATGCACACCGAAAATGCACACCCGAAAGTGCCCCCTGGAAGATGCACCCCCCAGAATGCACACCCTGAAGAATGCACACCCCGCAGAATGCACACACACGATGATTCACGTATATAGTTATAGACCTTGCACATTAGCATATCTATCACAGATTCCCCCAATGAGAGGCTCAAGAGAAGCCCCATCCTGAGGAATGTTCCCCCTGGATGGGCCTATCGTGGTTTACACAATGTGTTCTGGAGAGGACCTTGCTGTCTGGGGCTTTCTGACCCCCAACTCTGAGGCTTCCAAGATGTTTGGTCTTTTGGCTTAATGGAACTTTGAGTCTAACCTAGTTATCAGACTTGGGGAATTACAAGTATGTGGGCTGAAAGTACTAAGGATACATAAAGGCTGTATGAAAGGGTATCTGACAGGGTATATAAGAGTGGTATATGAAAAAGCAAAAAATCATCATGGCATCACTACCTATGGACTGAGAAAATAAAAAAAAAATTCTTGCGGTAAGTTAACTAAATTTTTATGCCTCCCAATTATTATTTGAAAGGTTATTTACCAAAGAGTATTTTCTATAAAGCAGCAGAAGAACACTCTAGGTAAGTGTAAGACTAGGTGATACCTTAGTCTCAGAGTATAACCCCATGTATAACAACGTAGAGTGTCTTCCACTGGAATGAAACGCTGAGGTTCATTGAAGTTGACTAGCTGTTTCCTCCCCTTCAACAGAGAACTCCATTCACTATTGCCAAATTGTTTTTTATTAAGCATGAGACATGCTATTTACTGAGCTGGCCTGTTGTTCTGACTTGTTGCCAGATTCTCAGATTCTCATTTCCTTAACTTACCTCAGGGCACCAGCAGTTATGTCTCACCCTGCTCCTTATGTTGCTAACCCATCCTATTCCCTTCCCTTGGACTGTGTCATCTTACATTTTTTACTTTATTAAAAGTAGTATATAGAATTAATGGGACCCCTGCAGTCACAGGAAACTTAACTGAATTCCTTTCTTATTCAAATTAAAGAAAACAGAAGTATAAAGGTGCCTGTCCTGATGTATGTACAGTTTTCCCCTTGTGTAAGCAGAAATTTGATGTTAATTTGGCTTCCCCTGAAAGGTTTCAAAGCTAACCTTCCTTTTCTCCTGCTCATTATAACATCAGTGCCATCTGGTTTTGAGATAAACCTGCAGCCTAGAAGCCCCAAAGGAACAACAATATCCACAGTTCTGTGCAAACCAGAAATTATTAAGTCTATTGGATATATGTATCAATAGTGCCAGCTAATAACATACTGCATTCTCATATTTTGAGTGGGTAAGCCTTAGATATTTAGAGGAGTGACAAATAAATGAGTGCCACAAAGGAATTCAGTGCTGGAGTCTGCCCCTAGTCTATCTCATGGTAGTTTCATGCAGATGTTACCACTACAAGATTTAAGACTCTCTCAGAGACTGACATTGCCTCTCAAAATATTAATTTTGTCCCCAGCATATTTCTAGCCGCGAATGCTTAAAATTGAACCCAACAGGCCTGCTGTATGTAACGCTTCCAGCACTATCCAGGTTTTTGCATTCTGAGCCTCAATAGGAGTGCACATGTCCTTTACAATGACAACCAACACGTCTTCCCCACCCCAGTTTTTAGAAAACTCTGCCTATATTTCTTAATATTCCTGACACGCATTTACCATATATTTTAATTTGATAAGTAATAGTTTTCATTTGCTTGTTTCCCATTTGTTCAGCATTGATTTACCTTTCTACATGGAAGCACAAGAAGGATGGAAAAAGAGAATGAGGCCATTACCCGATTTGAGAGAAAACCTGCAATGAAAAGTGCTAAAAATGGTTCAAATTCTTGCTTCTGGCCAGTCTTCACAAAATTAAAAAAAAAAAAGTAATTCCAGAAGCAGAGATCCTATAAGAAGAAATGACTGTGTAAAGGAGGCACCTTACCAGTGGAGACAGGACTTTTATGTATGCTCTAGAAAGAGATAAAGAACACAGACCAACACATTTGTACAGTTTTAGATACATAATAATGGAAAATAATTACAGAAAATAATGGAAAAGATTTGAAGATAGTTTGACAACTCTAACACAGTCAAGATTATAAAAGTCTCACAAACCCAATGTATTTTGAGTTATGAAATGTAACTATTCGCCTGTATTAAAATAATAAAAACCAAAAATCCAAACAAAATAAAACAAAACCAACCAAATAAAAGAAAACAAAACCAACTAAACAAAAAAGGAGTGGAGAGCTGCTTACAATTTCTGCTAGCTAAGTGTTTGTGTTCATACTTTTTTCTTGGGCATATAATTTATTATTTTGCTGTCCAGGATAGTGAATAAGCTTGTAAATGCACTCTTTTCAGCCAGCTATACTGTTGTATCCACTTCTGTTCTCTGAACTTTACTTCCACTTCAGTGAGTTACTGAAAGCTGTATGCTATGACTCTGATAAGGAAAGCTGAATAAACAGAGAATAGGAATGAAATGTCAATTTTAAATAGCTTCTCAGCATCATGGGTGATGTAAGAATAATCTAATGATTCTGTCCTCACACCCCATACCATTGATAATATGTCCTAATGTGTGAGCTTCCTAGGGCAAAAGATTACTATTATTATTATCAAAATTATCATTACTATTTACTGCATTAAATTTTTCACTTTTCTCTGGTTTTAACATATGTTTAGAAAACCTTATTCCCTAACCATGGTATTCAATTAGTCCTTACCGTATGAAATTGCATAAACTTTCTTAAAAATACAAAACTTTATTAACTTTCTTAGTATACATATAATTTACATTGTAGACAGCACAGGCATAATTAAGTAAATATACCTAAAGGATACCAGCTCATTCCAAGGAGGAAAAGGATATCACCTATACTAAAGATACGGACTTTTGTTTCTTGATATCTTAAAGCCGGCCATGAAGATTAAAGGGTGTGTATTGGGTCTGACTGAGGTAAAGCTCACAGCCCTCATGGTGCTGTGCTTTGCATTGGTAGCTGGATGGGTGTTGGTAACAGAGCAGTGTTTTGGCTCCTGCCGAGCAGCGCTGTCCCTCTGACATTCCTTCCCTCACCAAAGGGGATGGGAGTGGGCAAGATCCTGGGAGGGGACACAAGCAGGCCAGCTGACCCAAATCAGCCAAAGGGTTATTCCATACCATATGAGGTCAACTCGGATATATAATCTAAGGAAGAGAGGAGGAACGTTCCGTGTGCTGAAGCCCTGCTTCCCAGGAAGTGTCCGAACATCGCTACTGATGGGAACTAGAGACTGAGTTTTTTTTTTTTTTCCTATTCAGCTCTTGTGCACGCAGATCTCCGCTTGTTTCCTTCTTTTTGCTCTAATAAAACTGCCATATCTCATCCTGCTGGCTTTTCCTTTGTCTTATTCTCTCCCCTGTCCCAGTGGGAAAGCGAGTGATAGAGCAACTGTGGGCACTTGGCACCCAGCCATGGTCAGCCCAGAACAGGGTGCTGTTGGCTACTGAGACATAACAGCATCCTAATCTCTCTTAAAACCCAGATTGAATCAAGACAAAACCAAACAACTAACCACACAAAAACCCCCAAACAAACAAAAAAATAAAAAAAAAGAGAAAACCTTGCAGGTTCTCATAAAACTATTTCAAAGCATTAAGAACACCTTGCTGAATGAAATTTCCATGCATAAGTAGCATGTTCATTTTTAATATCTCTGTATTTAATTACACTTTGATAGTGGTGCAAACAATGGGAGATAATAGCAGTACTTTCTTCAAGACAAAGACACATTTTTCATTAAAAACAAAGTGCCTATTCTGCACAGGAAAATGCTTTTTGTTTAACATACTGATACCACTAGCAATTTTTAACATGGATCATAAATGGGTCTAAAGTTGGTTTATGGAATCACTCATCAAAGTGAACAAGGTGCACTATGCACCTGCAAATCTGTTAGTTTAAGTTTTTTGATATATATCCCTTCTCCTGTTGCTTCTTTATTTATCAGAACTGATCACAATATTTTATCGGATTTGCAAGTGGCACTCAGAGTAGGAATGGAATCCAAACATCCTCACCTTACTATTTCTTCATCAAATGCATATCTTCAACAATAACAGTAGTATTATCGCTATTTTATGTTCAGTGCTTGCCTGCTTACCTTTTCTTCAGTTGAAAGTTTTTTTTTTTCATTTTGCATCTTTAATTTTCTATCCAGTCATTTTCATGTCTCAATATTTTTTTCTTTAGCATTTTTCACTTATTAGTATCGTGGTGTTTGGTGTTTTACTTTTTTTTAACATTTGGATTGCATGCTTTGGAACCTCTGAACTTATATCTACGGTAATGGCAATCTACTGTGTTTGCAGCATTGGCTATTTAAAATACACTGACTGTTGCCTGGTATTTATCTGAAGACTTTCCCTACTTTGGAGCAGGTTGTAAAATCAACTTTATAGTAACAATAAAATTGGTTTAATTTTCTTTTAATTACAATATATGTTTTTCTCTCTAAACAGAATTGTTGAATATAATTAAAATAAAGACAAATGCAAATCCAGCTGAAAGCTCTTTTCTGCTTTAGTGTTACTGGCTGTTTCTTCGAAGGGAGTGGCAGAATTAAAAAAGAAACAGGGCAGTTAGAAGAAGGGAGTGAGAAGAATCACTGACTAAGATATAAAAAACAATGAAGAGAAGTTATTAAAAACAAGTCACCCACTTAGCAACCTACTTGGTCTATTTCTCCAATACTTTCTACTTGAAAAGAAAAAAACAAAACAAACTGACCAACCGAACAGAAAACCACAACAGACTGATTCTATCAGAGCTGGGTACAAAACTAACAAAAGCTACTGGATCAGAAAATTTGTATTAAAATATAAGCCATAAAATGTTTAAACCAGAGGTCTTATGTTTTTGACACGATCAGAAGACTTTTGCAGTATTGACCTCAGAAAATGAGAAGGCCATGGACAGGCAGCTCCTCCTGGAGAAGAACTGAAAAGGCTGTGGGGACAAGATTTCTCCTAAGGCATGCAGTAATTTGTGGTTCAGGAAATGGATTTCTCCAACCACTTTGACTGAACTGTCAACACTCAAAATACTCTGATCAGGTAATCTTTCTTTATGCAACTTATCTTTTATGGCAATTGACAGAGAGAGGAACAGCTACTTTAGTGAAGCTCTTAGTTCAGCATAAGGAGACAAGGACTTCTTGACGCCCCTTATACGTAAATAATTGAAATCTGAAAATTTTAGATAACACAGGGGGAAAAAACAACTATATTACTTTATTAACTTGACAGGGATTTGTGCCTTGACTGCAAAGAATATAGCTGTCTTGCCAAACATTTGAAGGAGTTTGAAGAATAGCACATGGTAAGGCACTTTTTCACCAACTATGACAAGTGTTTGTAAAAATGCACTTTAATTTCTGTTTAAAAGAGAATGTTTCAGAGGCCTCTGGGACATCATTAATGACATATACATTTGCTATAAGGAGTTACTGCAATTGAAGAATAAAATTTAGTTAAAAGCACATTGCTTCCTTCATTTTAAGGCTTCCACCATAATACAAAATGTTAGACTTCCATAATTAAATCCTACTTAAACTAGGACTTTTCTTTTATATTTTAAAAAATTAAAAAAAAAAATCATCCTCCATTTGAAGGGAAAAAACATCCAGTAAAACTGCCATAATATTTTGTACCTAATTCCAGTAGTTACTTATGATGGTCATAAAAAATTGCCTATAAATATTAAACGTAGTCAAACTTTGTCTGACAGTAAATCCTAGCACATTACATTATATGTTTAACATTAAAATAAATACCCTCCATTGTCCAAATTTTATTTTCTGCACAAATACTTCTGGATAAGGATTAGGTTACCCCTTGTCTTTCTCCTGGCTAATGTTACCTGTATATATTGCTGTTTCTGCATGATGTTAACAGGAAAGTAAAAGTGTAAACTGTAGAGAAGTTGTAGGGCCCCAAGACAAGAAGACTCAACTTTATGGGGAAAACGTCCTTTAACTGTAGGATTGGATAAGAAACCTTAGCAAGTCCCAGGTCTTGAATGTGATTGACACCAGACACTGTCCTGAGTAGGCAAAATAACTTGTTACTTCTCACATGCACTGTTTTATAAAGAACTTATTTATATGAAATAAAAATAGATAATTTCACCCAGAATTATTGAAGAAAAGCAACCTAATGAGAAAGATCTCATGAAGACTGGTTAGGGAAATTAGGGTAAGCAATAGAATACTCTGAATTCATTATACAGCAGCTCATACCCTGCATTCATGGGGCAATTCAGCCCCACACAGTCACTTACTCACTTCCTCTCCCAGTGCGAGAGAGCATAAAAAGGGTAAAAATTAGAAAACTCTTAGATTGAGATAAAGATAGTTTGATAAGTGAAGCAAAAGCCACGCACATAAGCAAAGCAAAACCAAGGAATTAATTCAAGACTTCTCATTTCAGGCAGGTGTTCAGACATCTCCAGTAAATCTGGGCTCCATAAAATGTAACAGAAGGTTGGGAGGCCAAATGGCATCACTCTGAACATCCCCACCTCTTCCTTCTTCCCCCAGCTCCATATGCTGATCATGTTGCTGTACTGTGTGGAATATCCCTCCAGTCAGTTGAGGTCAGCCCTCCCAGCTCCTTGTGCAACCCCAGCCCTCTTACTGGTGGGGCGAGGAGAGAGGCAGAAAATGCCTTGCAGCTGTGCAAGTGTTGCTCAGCAGTAATTCTAGTCCTAGTCACCATGGGGCTCCTACTGTTTGCCTGTGTGTCCTTGCTGTGTTGGGGTGCCCAAAGCTGTAGGCAGTACCAAGTGAGTGAGGAATGCTGCATTTAATTTAATTCATTCTGGGATATTGTTGGTCACCTTCCCTGACAAAGCTCACTGATGGCTCATGTTCAACCTGACATATGCTAGGAAGCCCATGCACTTTTCAACAAATCTGTGTCCCAGCTTTTTCATCATGTATATGTATCATATATAGTTATAATTTATGAGTCTATAAATTGGTTATTGTGACATAAAAAGGTGTTAAAGAATAACTTTTTTTTTGATTGCTTCCCAAGGTGACATTGCATCTTGCTAGCTTTTGTCTGGTTTCTGATGTAGCTATTTTGAACTTGGAACCTGTCCTTGTGAGAACTAATCTGCAGTGCTTTTAATAGAGAGCTATAATTCATCATTTGTTCAGTTCTATTCAAAAGAAGTCTGCATAATAGGCTTCTTTTTTTTTTTGATCAAAAAAATCAAAATTAAAGGCAAACCAAATTCCATGAAACATAGAAAATAATGAGTTAGACAGAAACTGTTTTGTTCTAAGCCAAAATCCTTACAATATCCTTTTTCCCAGAAAATATTTTCCTCCTGAGTTCCTTTAAGTGAATTTTAGAATTGAGATGTGAGTAGGGATGTTTTAATACACATCTGTTATACTTACTAAGAGGGTTTTTTTAGTCATTTAGCAGTTGAATTACTTGACTAAATGCATTTGCTTTTGGATTACAAGTTTTGGGCAGTTTCCTCTTGTACTGTGCTTCGGCTATTAATGATCTGCTTTTCTTGTTTTGCTGCTTTCTGAGATTTGAGTTTGTTTTCCTTTCTTATGCTAAGTAATGAAATAATTTTTAACCCTCACATCATTCCTGAGATAGTCTTCTGCATCTGCAGTACAGCACAGTTGCGGTTTTGGCAGGGGTTTTCTTCTTATTACTGAATATAAATTTCCTTATTCTCTCCTCTAACTTCCTCTATTGTGTCTTCCCAGAATACACAATTCATTTGTTAGTGGTTTTTTATTTTTGAAGACTTTGCAGTGAAAGCATTTTTCCCTTTGTTTATTGTCATATCACTACCAAGAACTGCAACAACCCAGGCTTTAAGCCACTGAAATACGGGGAAATGTATTTGCCATGTACTGGAAGCACAGCAGTTGAGCACAAAGCCTTTGGAAAGTGCAGACCTTGTAAAAGAATGCATGTTAATTGACTGCACTTCTTTGAATCACAAACAGCATCACAAACAGCATCACAAATTCTTGCAAACTCATAGTAACCAGAAACAGTTGGTTGAAATGTGGGAGAAGGACTACATATTTTAAGCTTATCCCCAGAGTTATTGCATTTTCATCAAACGAACAATTTGATACATTTTTTTAACGTGGTTTGTCTAACATACATGAAAGTTACAAAATGTTATGCCACTCTGTAGAAGACAGCAGGGTGCCTGAGGATACCTCACTGAAACAATCCTTCCTCTCATTCCAAAAATTTACCAATGCCAGAAGTTCATCCACAGGGCAGTAGTCTGATTTGCCATCTCCAATACGGCCTGTTGAAACTGAGATAACTTGTTATGTGGGATGCTTCTTCCCCACAGTTACTCACCCAGTATTTGCAATAGACCAAACTCAATAGTGAAAGGCACTGCATTCTGCTGCAGATGCTGGTATTTTAGAGATACTCAGCACATTTCAACCTACTTTAGCATTCACAACCAATCACTGCTAAAATGTGATCTTTACATGATGCTTGTAGTGCTCATGTAGCTTGTTAAGGTGCTATTTACAATCTAGGCACTCTTGTCAGATGACACCAGCATTTCCTAGATGATAGACAAAGACCCATCACATCTGTAGTCTTAACATCTTTCCTTTTCCCCATTCCTTTAATCTTAAAAAACATTTCCTCATCATAGAATAATTTGTCTGATTGCAGTACTTAGAGGATGAGTCCTATTCATCAGCTTCATTCCTCTTTAACAGAATTGTTAAGCCTCCAGTTCCATTTAAAACTGGTATCCAGATTTAAGATGTTCACACTAAAGTGCAGAGCCTATGAAGAAAAATGATCTGATAGCTGTACAAGTGGTACTTGTTAAAAACTTTGTCCCAGTTTTCATGTTATTGTTGATATTGATGCTTTGATTATTTTGCTTCATTTGACAGTTCGTCAGCATTTACTGAGCTCTTATCCTGCTTTTTTACATTAAGGCCTTTAAGTCCACTGTAAAAATATTGAAAATAAAAAAGTAACCCCCAAATATCAGCCGTTGATCATATAGGTGGAATTTCAAGTAAGGATTTGTCTGGGCCCCCTGGAAATTCTGTGTACATTAGCTTATTTGTTAACAACTGTACTCACAAAAAGGAAAAGGAAGAACTACTGAGTGTCTTGATTAAGTACTTAACTTCCTTTTCCACACTGAAGAGTCATTGGCATAATAAAATTTATGGTTCTTTTCCCCTTAAGAATCAGAAATTAAGAGCCCTTGCTGCAGAAGTACTACCAACATGAGAAAGGAAGTTTACTACTCTCTTAGCTCTTTAATCCTAACAGTTGCTCAAATAATCTGAACCAGACACAAGTATTACTGCAGAGAATAAGGGAGTTCTAGTGAATAATTGTGCACAGTGATGCCATCAACGAAATAAGCTTTGCAATTTTCCACAGAAGCTTACATTCCCTAAGTGCTAGTGGTCTCCTGGAGAACTATACCAATCCATCACACCTACATCTCTGCAAGGGCAGTGTTGAATTTTCTCTCTCACAGTCACTTTGAATTTATGTTCCTGCTACTGAGATTCTACAACAGCTCCAAAACCACACCGTATAAAATTCTGACAGAAGAAATGTTGCTGGCTTCAGGTACTTAGCATGTGTTCAGGGTTCATGCAGAGAGCCACCAAGGAGAGGGGAATGAAAGGCAGAGACAGAGAGTGTGAAATGTGCTGGGGCAAACAGTGAGATGCCAGAAAGAAGCAAGTGGTGTCATTGTGCTGCTGTGTACAAAAGACAGTGGTGTTTGTAAGAAAAGGGGGCACCCTGTGTCACTGTGGGTGTTCAGGGTAGGGAATGGAAAGCAAGAAAGGGACATATCAAGACGATTTGTAGAGCAAGGAGTGAAACAGAGCAGCAGAGAAAAAGAGGATGAAAGGTGCTGTTAGGGTGTGAGCAGGGGCCTGTGTCAGCCCATGTGCCAGCAGTGTCTGCAGCAGACAACACAGCATCTCCTGCCTCATCATTAAGCTCCAATTTGAATGTTTTCCCTACACAAAGGCTCCCTGAGGAGTGGGAGGGCTGAGTACTTGCCTGGTGGGGCTAAGGCTATGGGGCAGGGGGAAGTACGAGAGAGACTCAGAATGTGCAGGGTGTGGGTGTGTGGGTGCATGTGTAGGGGTGTACTTTTGGGCATGCATGTAAAAGTGGCCTGTTCCAGCGGATGGAGTGGGACTGCAGCTAAAGGAGTTTGTAGATATAGGTGCCAATGGGATACCAGGGACAGCTACTGTGTAGACGGTCTTAAGTACAGTTCCTTGGGAGTCCTATGTTGTATATATGTTTACACATGCATTTATTTTCTACTAACAGACCTTCATCGGGATCAGTCAGCAAGAGGAACAGGAAGAGAGCTTTAGTGTGCTCATATCTGCATGAGCATCCCTGCCCACACTTCTCTGTGTAGTTTGCCTGCCCTTTGCAGGCAAGGGATCCTGGGTGCTGGCAATACACGTGCAACCCTAGTGAGGTGGGACCCAAAAGCAGGGAGCTGTGCAGCCTCACTTCTGCCCTGCTATCTGACTTGCTGCTTGTAACAAATATTGTTTAAGAATCTTTTTTAGCCACTAATTTCACAGTTTAACTAAAAGGAAAAACAGGAAGTTCACGGTGATTACTGAAAATTGAACCAAGTCCCATCTATGTGTGTTACAGCCATGGTTAAGATGCTTGATCTAAATATGGGTTTAGATCTTAAGGCTGAGTGATTTTCACTCCTTCATGCAAGGAATGATTTTTTTTTTCTTTATTCATCTGGCTGAAGTTTCTAGCACAAGTACACCTCTGCTTCCCTAGGTACTGAGGATATATTTCAGTTGCTTACCCAAGGAATTTCTGAATGTTTCTTCAATTTCCATTGTCAAATGGATCAAACACAAATGAAATTGCCAAAATGCACAAGCCTTAGCCATAGAAGTAAAGGAGGACAAGCTAGAGAAAATGAAAAATATGCGAGGGTGACCAAAATAAATAGGATTCAAGTATAATTCAGCAAAATTGCAGCTAATAGTGAAGGGGTTTTTCTGTTATTCCACTTTGTAAATGTCGGGCAATGAAGCTGGTGAAGGGTCTAGAGAGCAAGTCCTATGAGGAGTGGCTGAGGGGTTGTTTAGCCTGGAGAAAAGGAGGCTCAGGAGAGAACTTACCATTCTCTACAGTTATCCGAAAGGAGGTTGTGGCTGGGTGGGCGTTGGCCACTTCTCTCAGCCAACCAGTCATAGGACAAGAGAACAGAGCCTCAGCCTGTGCCAGAGTAGGTTCAGGCTGGACATCAGGAAGAATTTATTCACTGAAAGGTTGGTCAGGCATTGGAATGAGCTGCCCAAGGAAGTGGTGAAGTCACTATTCCTGAAGGTATTCAAGAAACGACTGGACATGCCATGTAGTGCTATGGTTTAGTTCACGTGATGGTGCTTGGTCAACGGTAAGACTCAATGATCTTGAAGATCTTTCCCAGCCTCAATGAGTCTATGATTCTATGGCTCTAAATGTACCCAGAACATCAGTCCTGTAAAATAGAAGTGAACAATAGATGTGATCGAATATAAAAAAATAATGTAATTGTGGTTGAATGAGAGTTGTGTCACTACAAAAGCATGGTGAAACAACTCTCATTCTACTACCACTACTTTATTTTTGGATGTTAAATGGTTCTATTGAGAATTAAATGCCAATGTCATTGTCTCAGTGGAATGTCTGCACTGGTTACAGGAACAGCAGTTTAAATGGCATGGGAAGAAGATCCACAATCAACACAAAAATTAGTTACATGGAAGTTGGTGTGAGTGGTGACCAGGAAAAGGATAAGGATAGGAGAGGGTAAGTATATGAAAAATAAGGAAGACCTTCCTCTTGAGGCATAAGGTTCACTATGACCAACAAATTAGGCCTAAAGGTTTTAACAGTACTTAATTAATAACTTAATTTAAAAAATTTAACAAAAAAATCTTAAAGAAGTAACTGTATCACAGCAGTAACTCACTGATAAGTGAGTTTATTTGCAAATCTAATGTACTAAGAATCTAAGAGAGCAGCATTCATAGCATGTTTGCTATAGCATATCCACACTCACACGTACATGGCCCTAATTGAGTATGGAAAAATTATACCTGTGAAAAATTGCCTGCAAATTCAGTGAAGTACTCCTGTTGGATGCCTTTGGATTTTCTCAATAGGTGAAGGCTTGAACCTCTAGGAGTGGGGATACCAGCCCAGGCTCTCTGTTAAGTGTTCAACAGTGATTCTCCAAGTATAGCAAACTTGAGAGTTTTCTGGCTCTGAAAGACATCCCACTCAGAGGGAGATTGCTGGTTGCATCCTGCTGGAGTCCAGAAGATCTCAAAGGATCTCACTTAGGATCACATTTACAAGGTTGTTATAGGTCATTAAATTTGGTTTTAGCCATAATAATTTTTCATCCTGGATGCAATTTGGGTTGGTAATTTTCTTTTAAAGTTCAATAGCAAATTATTCCACTTGGGTTGTTATTCAGGCAAGAAAAGTGAGTTTCCAAGGCTGTTAATTAAAAAACAGGATCTTGTTAGACAGCATAAGTTCTTAGGAGCACACAGCGTTTCTGATAAGCTCAAGAGAAGTTTAGTCTGGGTGTTGTGGATCAAGACTGAGCTTAATAAACATTTCTGAGATCACAGAGCATCCCAAGGAGGAAAGGAGGGAATGTACCAGCAAAAGTAGGAACACTTTCTAATCCTGATGATCATCAAACATTTTGCATTTCTGACAGGTCCAAACCACACTATGTAGCATAACATCCACAGAGCCATGCAGTTTCTGCTGTGAAATAAAAGACGGAGAAGAGTGAGCTAGTACTTTCAGTCATTACTTTCACACACAGATGGGCCTGAAAACTAATATAGTGAGTCCAGTTGTTGCATTCAAGAAAAGGCATACTGGATCTGATAACCACACAATTTCACCCAGACATCTGGAAGCACTTGAAGCCTGTGATATTCAGCTGTCCCATGCTCAGAGAGAATTGCTCTCCATCACCTGCACTTGAATATTTTCATTGCAATTGAATGCTTACTTTGTTTTCAGATTGTACTTGGAAATGCAGTTCGCTTATACAATTCTTATCAACACAGGATGCTCATGAGCACACTTCTGGTGAATCAATTCTATAAATTTATTCATTTGTTGCAATGTATTTTGTGGCATTACTAAATGGAAGAAACATTTCATAGTGAAAAAGTTAAAACTTCTGGGACTGTACTCAAAATAGATACTAGATCAGCTGGTAAAACAAGGAATTGTGTAAACTTTAAACAGAAATTAAAAATCAATAGAAGCAGATATATTGTTAGAAACACTCATGAAAGGACTACATGAAAATGAAGCACTTAATTCAAAGATTGGGAAAAAGACAAAATAATTTAAACATCTCCTCATATCTTTGAAGATAATAGCTGAGGAATTTAAAAAGACCTGATAGAAAATGCTCCTTAGGTAAAATAAAAATAATATTTGGGTGTATTGGTTTTGCTCAGCCTGGTTTTTGGTAGCAGGGGGCCACAAAGGGGGCTTCTGTGAGAACCTCCTGGAAGTTTCCACCATGTCCAGCAAAGCCAATCTCTGATGGCTCTGAAAGACGCACATGCTTCTAGCCAAAACTGGGCCAGTGAGAGAGGGTGGTAATGCCTCTGTGCTGACATATTTAAGAAGAAAATCAAAACAAACTCACAAGGTTTTGGTTTCTAGTCAGAGAAGAGGAGGAGGTGAGAACATATGAGGGAAAACAACATGGCAACACCAAGGTCAGTGGAGAAGGAGGAGGGGGAGGAGGTGCTCCAGGCGCCGGAGCCGAGATGCCTCTGCAGGCCGTGGTGAAGACCATGGTGAAGCATGTTGTCCCCCATGGGCCCATGGGTCCACGGGGAATGCAGAGATCCACCCGCAGCCCATGTGGGAGGTGCCCGTGTTGGAGCGGGTGGATGCCTGGAGGAGGCTGTGTTCCAGGGAAGACCCGGTGGAGAGAGAGAGCCCTTGCTTCCAGGTTGGAGCAGCCTGGCCTTGGAGGACTGCACCCCATGAAAGGAGAGACCCACGGCGCTGCAGTTTTGGGAGGACTGTTTGCCTGTGGGAGGAACCCCACGGCCTCATAGGGGAAGGACTCCTCACCCGGAGCAGTAGAAGAAAATTGTGGTGATGGACAGACCAAATCCCCATGCCCTGTCTCCCTGTGCTGTTGGTGAGAAGGAGGGAGGGGCTGGGGGGGGGAAAGGTGTTTTTAAGGGCTTATTTTACTTCTCATTATCATCCTCTGATTCTGTTAGCAATAAATTCACTTTGTACACTTTAATTTGAGCCTGTTTTGCCCTTGAAGTGTTTTCTCCTGGTTCTCATCTCAACTAATGAAGCCTTTGTTATGTTTTTTTTCCCCTCTCTCCTTTGCCCAGCTGTGGCAGGGGAGGGTGAACAAGGAACTCTCGTAGGTGCCTGGTGCTGGGCCAGTGTCAAACCATGACACTGGGTTACAGCTATTTGAAGGAAGTAAGGTTCGCAGATAACAACAACTGAGTTTAGAAAGGAAATGTGATATTATGCTGATGAGATAGATCTTCACTAGAGGGAATCTAGGAAAAGACTTTTCAAAAGCTTTCTGTCTTGGGCTTCTGGCTTGAAAAGTAAATGTTCAAAGGTATGCCTGAATTGTTCTCCAAGAAAACTATCAAATTTAAAGAAAGATTCCTCTTGGGCTCTCAGAGATAGAAGAATGACAGAATGCTGTCAAAATTATTTTGTGGATCTACTGATAGAAATCCCTAAAGGAATAATTTCTACTTGTAACTGCAGGTTCCCTCCCTCAGTATTCTGAAGTAAGGTGATAACATTTCTATTGCAGTGGACTGTTGAGCAAGCCACAACTGGAGACACGGTGGAAAAGGTTTTTTTCTCTCTAGATAGTCCCAGTGAAGATTGAATCTGACAGCTGTTCTGAGAATATTCAAAGATGTGAAGAGTTCAACAGCAACAAAAAAAAATGCATTTCTTATGAACTCAGCCACCTGGCACAGTAGAACAAATGAAACAGATGATTAAACCAACACTAAAACAACACTGATAAAATAATCAGATGAAAAAGGAAAATTGGGATTTGATAATTCCCTTAGTTCCAACAGCTCCTCAAACCTTGCTACTAACAGAAACTCCCTTTGAAGAGTTTGAGGCTGACTGAAAGGAGTTTGAAGTATACACAGGACGAACATCTGATGTGGTACAAGTGCTCTCAGACACAAGGGTTAAATCATTATGTAAACATTATATTAATTTTGGAATCAGGTACATTTGTAACTAGCTGCTAAATTACAGAAATCCAAGACTAGAGCAAAAGCTTGTTTTTACAAATTTCAGACAGAGAGTACCTGGGAAGGTGGAGATCTGGGGATGCAATTAGCCTATGCAAATCCTGAACATAGGCTGTGTCACAAATGCAATGGGCTGTAACCAAACTACAGGCAAGGTCAACCCTTTTGCAAATTAAAGTTACTGGAGAGAAGAAAGCAATAGATAAATTTTACCATTCAAGTCAGCTGAAATTGTGCAAGCAAGGAAATTTTTCATGACTGTAGAGACCCATCTCTTGTGTATTCATGCAAAGATGGGATTTGGAAGAAAGGTTAATTTTTACTTCTTTCTTCTGAGTGTTTTTTAGAGAGCTGATTTTTGTGTCCATTGCAGTTCTTGTAAAAATGGAGACTAAAATTTAGAATTACTGAAATGATCACCATATGAATAAAATCAGAAGTTTTTAAGTCATGATGATATTATTTTAGGAGTGCACTCTTTAATTAAATTTATAGTTTTAAAAGCTTAATTCCCATTAGGAAAGTGGTTTAAAGTAAAAAACCAATGTTGACTCCAAGATATGAGCTGACAACAAAACAAAGCCAAATCCTTGATTCAATGAAATCAAAGTATTAGCAGAAAAATTAATTTCAAATTACTCTACTGAAAATAGTAGTAATAGAATTCTAGGAATTGTTCAGAGTGATATAACTGAAAAAATTACAGAAGTAGTATAGCTTTGTAAACATTATAGAAACAAGAGTCTGAAGCATTATACTCTCTTAATTTTTCAGATGCTACTAAATATTTATAAGTGGCTGACCTCTTAGGTCCTCAAGGTTCAGCTCTGTGCCAGGACATTTTTCCAGGGAAATAGCTCATCTCTTACTCTGTAATTGTAAGCAAAACCTTGAATTAAAAGCTGTACTTAAGCCTGGGCTGTCCAGAAACCTGTGATAAATTAACCCTTATTCTAAGCTAAAGTTTTTGTGGTTACCTAAGACACTGATCTTCTTCTGAGGTCAGTTCTCACTATCATTTTTTCTGCTGTTTTTTTGCCTACAACCTGATCCGTGGGTGATCACAATTCTCCCAAAAGTCTTGGAATGAGATTAGGGCTTAGACTTTCTACTCATTGGACAGTAGCAAAAGTCAGCAGTAAGTAACCTTAATTTTTCCTCAGTAGTCTCTCTTCTGTTTACATGAGCAGAGTTATCCGTCCCAGACCCCAAAGCCCTGTTCAGAGACACTGCCTCCCAGATGATTGTCTCCAAATTCTAAGCACATTTGAGTCTTTGACTGAAGATATAGGACTTTTTCTTCCGATATTAGATCAAATAGTATTTGCTTGTAACCAGCTTACCAAGTGAGCCATGTCCTTCCTTGAGAGGAGTTTGACCTGCTACACTCATTTGAAACCTTCTTTCTGCAAAATAAGTTGCATTTAATCATGATGCCAAAAAGCAGTAGGAAACTGATAACACACTTGTTTTCCTAGGCTCCTTTGCATCTGGATATAAATTCAATTCAAGTCAATAAGCCTTGGATAAACAGGATGAGAAAGTCTTCCTTTAAATGAACCCTGCTTCATATTTACTTGTCTTTTTGGTCTTTGTGAACTCCTGAGCCTGAAGAATAATGCTGTAAGCCTGTGTGCACTTAGAGCATGTACCACTCAAGAACTATAGGCATGTTCTTCACATACTTCCCTTAACTTTCCCACAATTACAAAAGTGGTTGTCAGTCAGCTCCTGATTAAAGATATTTGAAGAAGGAAAAAACTGCCTAAGAGTTAAAACGTTTAATTTCAGAGATAAATGCACATTTTTTAAGAGAAGAGAGAAGTCTTTGACTGCAGTCTAATTTGTTGATTTAGTTAATCCAGCATTGTTATGTGAGCACATTTGATGAAATACAACTACAGCAGCTCCCTCTCTTAAGTCTGTGTATTTTAGCAGTCCATGCACATCTTCTTCTTCCTCACAGAGTTGCAGTGTCTGCCTAGATGAAGTAAGTGCTCATTGTTCCTTGTTCCTCTTTTCTTTTTTGCAGAGAGCTCCTTCTTGAAGCCTCTAAGTTCTTGTGGGTGGTTTTTGTTGTTGTTTTGTTTATCTTGTTGTTTTGTTTTTCTCCATAGTTTTTAAGTCCTGGAAACATGTTTTATCAATTTACAATAAAACTAAATAAATGAGTTTCTTCTTTTGATGTGATAAGAAAGGACTAACCCAAGTTCAATCTACTGGAGTGACATCTTTGTTCTTGGATAGCATAGGGGCACAGACTATTTCTTTGTCACAGAAGCAACCAGCTAGCTAAGGTGAATTTCACACAATACTGGAATGTTCCCCATTCCATCACAGCCTGAGAAAAACTCCTGCTACTTCTCTTATTGTAGTGGTCAAAGGGAGCCTTATGTATATGTAACATAAAATAATCCAGTAGAAAATCAAACCCCATTATCTTTAAGAAAATCAAAAAAAGGAAACTCAAAAAAATGAGATACCAGAAAACAGTTTGTCTGTGCAGTGAGCACTCATCTCTCTTTATTTCATGTCTGTCTTATTAGTGTGACATTTACATGGGATCTACCACAGGTGGTACCCGGAAAGGCTAGTACTCGCTACTCAGCAGCTGCTCAAATTTCATTTTCTTCCTGGTTGTTCCATGTGTTTTCTCAATTCTTACTGATTGCCATTGAAAAAAAAAAAAAAAATTAGTCCTTGGCCCTTTGCTTAAGGCCTCTTTCTTGCAATGCCCAGACCTAGTACCTTTCATTGTTTTACAGAATCAGTTTTTATTCTATAAAATGATAAAACAATATGTAATATGTTCTGTATTCAAATCATTAATTGATTTAATTACCTTGATTTGAACACTCACTTTTTGCCTTAGTGAAACTAGGTATTCAAGCTGAGATAGGGTACATGTCAAAGACTTATGATAGGTTCCATTTAACACATTCCAGAGTACTTTGACTGTCTTCAGTTGCTGTTTCAGTGAACAGCCGCCTCACATAAGTCCTGTGTCCTGCCTGTTGGACCACTGTGTATTTCTTGCATACCTAATGGCACCTCAGATGCCATAGACATCAATAGTTAAGCAAATTATGTCAATCACCTTATCAATGTATTAACTTCAGTCTCAAAACTATTCAGTGTACCACATCTTGACACTGCCACAAATATCTTCAGTTTAGAAAAACCCCATAATTTTATACCTAACCTATATAGTACACTAGAGAATCTCTGTCAATTACTTAAATTCAATGCTGGACTCAACCAGACGTGTTATGTTATCAAGTGATACATATGGAAAATTCCATACGCCTTTTAGCCCCATAGATGATTTTTTCTGTTCCTTCCAGGCTATGTGGATTTGATTTCAGTATCTCCTCTTTCAAAGCTTGTTATTTCATTATTTTCATACAATTAGTTTTGCATTCCTTTTCTAGCACTTTTTTTACCTCAGTTGTTGGTACTTTGCCCCTCCTGTCCCAGTGTTCTATAACTGACTCATCTCTGATGTCATTCCCATTTTCTAAGTTCTCTCCCCGTTCAAATCCATTCTTTCCCTCCTGGTATCCACCTGACCTTACCTACAAATATCTTTTTTATTTTTTCACTACCGTCTATTCTTATTCTAATATTTAGATTTCTCTTTAATCTCTCCATCTTTCCTTAGA
>WEIT01042066.1:18773-47720 GCA_013389985.1 Dryoscopus gambensis | reverse complement strand
TCAAATGATAATTTGACAGGCAGGATAGGAATTTAATTTAAAGTATCTAGCACTAGGACTGTAGAGAAAAAGGTTCTGATCCCAAACAGCTCAACCTATTTCTCAACAGCATCTTGCAGACTCCATTCTATGCACCATATGCCCGATGCAGCAAAACACCCACTCCATTTCCAACACCCACTTCTTTTCAAAACACCCACTTAATTTCAGGTCATCTTCCCTGCAGTCAATAGACTGCTCACTTCACACATGCTTTTCTAAATCAGTCCTAGAGGATTGAGCCTTTGGCTGAATGCTCTAAATATCCCCTGAATGGTTTTTTGCTAGTCAAGCAAATCTCTGTTCAATTTCATGGTAAGAATTTCACTTATAAAATGGTCTTGTACCAAGGATGTAATTTTCACTGCATTGTCTGATTACATAGCTTTTGTCCTTTATATCACTGGTCACCTCTACATGCTGTGTAATTACGGTAAAATGCTTTTTCAGTTGCAAATCAGAAAGTTGAAATGTAACCTATGTGGTTCATTGCTTTAAGTGAAATGAATACTGATCTTGAAAATGGAGCAGATTAGAATTTTTAAGATTAAATTTTTTAATTTATATTCATCCAATTCTGCTTATTCTTAAAAAGAAGCAGAAAAACTACTGTGATTTCCCCAATAACTTGAATAATTGCATAAAAATGATGTTGTAGGGTATCCTATGTTGAATGCTCTGTGAATGGAGAAGATGCCCTTCAGAAATAGAGAGCACTGAAAGTACAATCATAACATCTGAATTTCAGTTCTACTGTCATGATTCTTAACTACTTATTTCCTCCATGCAGTTCTTAGTCCTACCCAACCCTGCCCCTTTCTTTACAGTCCAGAAAGGGTTTAAACGTAGTAAAAGGACAAGAAGACAGCGGTACCTTCTTCTTAGAAATCTTCAGCCATTCCATAAAGGGCAGCTTCCTGATCCTACTGTTTCACCAAATTCTTCAAAATTCACGTACCATTTGGAGGCTGAATTCATATCTATTACCATTTTATTTAAGGAGCAAACTTTGCCCATTCCTAAGGTGACCTTCTGGTCTGTGGCATCATGGGGGTCAAATAACATTTTGAGTCCTCATAACAGATTACTCTGGAACAAAGACAGTGATATTGTGTTTCTCCTAAGCATGTCTTCTGGAAAGACGGACAATACATGACATCCACAAAAAAAAATCTGTCTTAGACACACAGCAGCTAACAGGGGAACAGCTAACTAAAGCTGAACATTATGAGATGCACAAAAATGAAGCTTATCATTTTATCAATTTTGTCTTTCATCTTTGATGCGCTTGAAGGTTTTATTTTCATCCTGACTCCATGGCATGTATAGCATCCAGTCAACATCAAAACAAATTGCTTGTCATTAAATATTAAATTCCTTAAGGGGTAAATCTGTAAAAGTCTTTAATCTCTTTTTAGTTTTTCCATCTGAAGCTGGCACTACTCAAGGCTAGAGAAGCATTTAGAATCCATAAATTGAGATGAAACTAATGAAAGTTAAACTTGAGAAAGGACTGTTTAAATAAAGCCCCAAGGAAGAAATTGCATGGATATGCCTACATGAGACAACGTAGTGTTATTCATAATCAACTGGGTTTTACACCTGAGGAAAATCATAGTAAAATAGAGTCATAGAACCATAGCATGGTTTGGGTTAGAAGGGATCTTTAAAGATCATCTAGTCCAGCCCTGCCTGTCATGAGCAGGGACATCTTTCACTAGCTCAAAAAACTTTTACTTGGACAATATTGCAGACATCACTTCCTCTGCAGTCTGCCTCACTGTGCACCTATCATTCTACCTGTGAAAATACACTGAATATTTTCAGAACTTTTTGAAGGTTGAAACATTTTATACAGCGTAAAAAAATAGCCCATGCACTGAATAGTATTGACTGCACATATGTTATTTAAAGTTATGTTCCCCAATACATTACTAGCTTTTGAAAAAGACTTTACATGGCTTAAATATAAGTTCTTGCCATAGGCCCTGCTTAGCATTATATAGTTATGTTCTGTGCACAGTGAGCCAAAAAGAAACTTCTGTTGTCCTATTAGGTAAACTCAGGCTTGTAGCATTTCCAGTGCGGCAATTCTGCAGTGAACTTCCTGAAATGTCATCTCTGTTAACATACCTTGGCAGCTCACTATCTGGGTACCTTTGACTTGGCTACAATACATTTCCTTATATTTCACTAAGACTCTCCTAATACTTCTGAAAGAAGCTCAGACATCAATAATGTTGAATGTGACAACCATTTTTTTTTCCCTTACAGTATTGGACTACAAATCTCTTCCCTTACAATACAGGGACACTTTTTCTTCAGTTGATTTTAAATATCATGTCAATGGTGCCTAGCATCATTTTCTCAACCAATATATGATAGCTGAGGTGGACATCCTAGTAAACAAGGTAGACAGTAACGTTCTGTGTAACAATTTTTGAAGCAGTCTGTCAGAAATTAGCAGGACAAAGGCATAGGTTGTAATTACAGCAGTATTTAACATGATGAGATACTGAAAACGCTCAATAATATTGTGATGGTTTAATAATTTTGCTACTGGTCATCAGTTGCTGTACGAGACCCAAGGATCCCACTTAGTATCAGTGTCTTGAGGTGACTTTATGATGTTGTATGCCCCCGCCGCTCTATGCCCAGACACGAATCTTGTGCCTTTCTGCGCCTTTAAACTGAGCTGCAGCAAGAGGGGAGGAAAGCATCTTCGTGCTTTTTCAGCCAGCTTTACGGCTGTTTCACCAGAGAGAGACGGAGAGTTCAACTTTTTTCCCTGGGACTTCGGGGTTTTTTTTCCCTTCTTCTCTTCTGGACTGTCTCAAGAACATCAGAACACACTGGAAGAACTTTCCACCGACGCCCAGAGGTGGGCCTACGGTGATCCAGCTCCGAAGAGGAGGCGAGAGACCACACCCACAGAAGGACTTTAAAAATCTTCACACGTTTCTCTCCACAGCGAGAGGTTTTATTATTTAGCATTTTTATTCTTTTCCTGTGTGTTTGTTAAATAAATAGTTTATCCCTTTCACTTTCCTCTGAGGAATATTTCTTTCCACAGCCTGGTGGGGGAGGGGTGGCTGTAACCTGCCTTCTGAGAGAGGACGTTCAAATTCGGACGTTCTTCTGAAATTTGTCTCAAACAGGGACTATCATCAACAGAGAATCTTTGTCATCTGGAGACACCTCCATAATTTTCTAAGTTTCCAATAAACGTACTGTATCTAGAAAGAGAGAATATATCTCGCAGAGTGCAGACAATTAAATACTGCAGACAGTGAAAAGCACATGATGACTGTTTCATGGTATCTTTTTCAGAAAATACAACTTTTCACAAAATATGAGGCTGAGTAATATTCATCTCCTACAGTCTCACATAAAGGTGTACTCAGGCCCAGGTTAGCAAGCAGCTGCTAAATGAAACAGAAGTATAGTTTTAAAAGGAATCAGACCAAGCTAATGGAGTTAGGAAAGAGTCTGAACACAGCTAAATGTTGTCAATTATAAGTTTAAACTTCAGTTCTAACAACAAAGTTTATACACCTCCACTGATTTTCACCCCTGTTATCAGTCAGTGACACTTAAAGGAAAGACCCATAGCATGTTCTAAATAGCTGCTAATGCAATACACATTATATTGTTAAAATGCAGTCACAGTGGTTGCATACCATAGCTGAAACATCTCTTTGCAGAGAGGATGAGAGCATTTGGACCAAGCCATACCATTTCAGTTTGTGAGAGGCCTTAATCCAGTGTACTTCTGAAAAAAGAGTACCACTGGTGTTTCCAGCATAGAAAAGAGTCTTCTCTGAAAGTCCTGGGATCACCAATGACTTCAGTCCTATAAGGAGAAGCAGAATATGAGGACTAAGGCTTTCCTATCTTCCTATCCCTTGGCAGATAAATCCCACCTGTACAACTTAGTAAACACGTTACAGAAATGCAAAGGTAGATATCAGGTTTACTGCAAGTACTCTTTATGCATTTTAGATGAAAGAGTTGTTGAATAAATACATAATGGCTTCATGGAAAAGCAACCAGAACTAAATTCCTTTTTCTGTAGGAAACCATTGGCTGAAAAAAAAATACTTCCTGGCTCAACAGCTTTCTACTTCTCTTCTTCCACAACCTGGGTAGAACAAAAGTCTAGTTAAGCTAGACTCAAAACTCTCACTATGCCACATGAAAATGCAACCTCCTCCCCAACAAACTTGATGCATTGATTGTCTTGGCCCTGCTTTTGTATGAAAGTGCTATTTTGCACCAGTTCCAAACTTGAAGAGATCCTTTAGTGTTTCTCCAAACTGATATAAAAGCTGGAACCCTTTAGGTACAGTACTGTCTTATTTCCAGATTGAGAATGGAAGAGCTTGGAGTGAAGAAGACTGACAAGATTTCTGAGGACAGCCACAATGAGTGAATATAGAGGAACCTCACTGATGAAAAGGTAGGCACTGACAAAATTAAGAGGAAATTTTGGTAACTTATGCACTTAAGGGTTTATACCTAACACTTCCAAGTACATTTGAAAATGCTAGTTGGAGGATTTCAGCCCATGGTATCTCAATTCACTTACAATTTTGACTGAGTTATGTACAATTACACCAGAGGTATTATTTTGGGGATAGCATCCTAGTGCACATACTTTGAAAAACTGCCAAGAGTTTCTCTGTTCTATATTGGTCAGAACCTGAAATTTGCTATTTATTTCTCTTTTGACAGATGCTTTTTTTTTTTTCCCCAGAAAATGCACTACAAGAATTCAACTTCAAATGACAGAAACAGGAATTTTTTACTGGATGGAAATAGTCACAGCAACACACTAGTAATAACAACCATTCCCAATAAACATATTGTGTGCATATATTTAAATGTCCACGCATATGCACACAGTTGTACCCCTTACATTATTAGTCATGTCTTTGTGTTACTTTTTCTTAAAAGTTTTTTTATATATAGTGTCATTCATTAATTAATTAGTATTAAATACTCTGTCTCCTCCAGATATTATTGTTTACTAAGATGATCATCTGGCTAGGAAGACATGAACCACGTATGTTTCGTCATTATATGATAGTTGACATTGAAGGTCAAAACTGAACTAGAATTCTAGAGGGTAAGAAGTCTGCCTGGATCATTAATTTAGGATATAATCTGGGAACAATCAATTATGTTATTTGTGCTCGACTTCCCTATCTGCAAAGCCAGGATACTAACTCTGCAAAAAACTGTTCCTCCAATTCATGTTAACAAGGACCTGAAAAGTCAACCATCTGTCATGAATCAAAAATTTACAACTAATTATGACTTCAGTAATACCATCACATAAGTGCTACAAGTAGGTCACACAGATAACAGCCAACGTGTCACAAACTCTCAAAGACTATATGCAGTATAATTCTCATTTAAGTTAAAAAAGGATTGAGCAGAGAAGCAGATCAAGGCCACAGAGTAATGCAGTAATTATAGGCACAGGACTAGCAGTGATAAAACAGGAGCCCACAAGTAAAGCAAGACTTGAGACAGTAGGAGCTTAAGAGTATAGTAATTGATTGCTGTAAATTCTGCATGTTAACTCCAGGAAGCAAGCAAGGAAAAAAGAAAGAAAAAACCTTATCTTTGATATAGACATACAGCTATTCAGAGAAGCATAACCAGAAGGGATTGTTGCAGTCTGAGGAGAATAGAAACTAAATTAATATCTCTTTCATTTAAATGTTCTTGCTGCAGATTTATAAGATTTCATAAAAAGCTCTGTTAAGCTTTGTCTTAACATAACAGTGATTAATAATGTGCTCCAGAAGGCATAAAAATCTAAACATATGCTGATCACTTTGTAAGCACATTAGCTGTTTTAGCAACATTGTATATAAGTTAATTTTATGATGACTATGCACAGGCATCACTTCATGGTTGTTAACAGGTCATGCATCAAATTATCTGTTTACTCCTCCTTCATTATCCTTTCTCCAGTACTCACAAAATCTGTGTAACTGGAAAAAATTTTCTTCTGCAAAATTATAAATCTGTAAGAACCTAGTTTTGTCTGTATTCTGATGCAAAATAAAATGTAAAATCTTTTCCCATGTATGTATCATGAAAAGAAAATGCAGACACTGAAGATTACTTTGAATTTTTCCCCACAAAAATGTTTACTTTTTCAATGCAGAAGTTTTAATATTAAGAAGATTTTAGCATGAAAAAGGTAGTTTCTTTTGGAAATGTCTTTCAAAACAAATTTACTGTAGACTAATTGTTGTTAGGTAGAAATTAGTTGCTACATAATATTGGTATTTGGCCCAGCCAGCCTGTATGTGGGAAAAGTTAGGATAAATTAACTGAAAACCCAGAATTATGTTCAGGGTCCTTCCTTCTTTGACAATGCAGTAAATATAGAATAGTTTTATGAAAACAGACTTTATCCTTATATTTTCCCTCCCCCAGATCTGTTTTCTCCAGTTTCCCGCAGCTGTAGTGTAGTGCTGCATGACAGTTTATTGTAGCGGCAAGTGAGCCCATAGCACAAGGGGAAAAAGAGTCCATTGGTGGGACTATCCCTAGGGATAAAAACTGTCTCTAGGTCATGGTGACTGGAAGGGCCTCGCCCAGGATACTATGTTCCACTATGCAAATGTATCCCAGTTTTGCTCCCGCAGTTGGCCTCCCCGCCCCCTTATACCTTACCTGTTCTTTCCCTAGAAAATTCTCCCTTCCCCACTCTCACATGGAACTTTGTTCCTCACCGCTCCCTCAGATTTTCCCCACTGGCTCCCGTACCCTAGTCCCGCCTAGGCACCGCCCCCATGCCCTCAGACCATTGGTCCCTGATGCTTTCCCCCAGCCCTATATATAATCCTAGGTCCGCCATTGTTCTCCGTCTTTTGCCACTGGCACCCTTCACGTGTAGGGCTGGAATAAATCTCTGCCATGGAAATTCCACACAAGGATCCTTCCTGCCTCTTTGCCATCGATTCATCGAAGAAGCTATCCGTCTGCATGTGTATGTGTGAGTGTAGTGGCTTGCCAAACAACTTTCTGCTGGAGTTGGTTCAGAAGGTCGTAGCACCCCACTAGAACACCCCCCCCACAGGTTGATACTGCAATCCCTTCAT
Source organism: Dryoscopus gambensis (assembly GCA_013389985.1). Lineage (NCBI taxonomy): Eukaryota > Metazoa > Chordata > Aves > Passeriformes > Malaconotidae > Dryoscopus > Dryoscopus gambensis. Next base: position 40,557 of record WEIT01042066.1, on the reverse strand, counting down.
GAGCTTTACAGCATATCCTGGGCTTAAATGGCTTGTAAGTTTCTGCCAATGTATTTCCTTGCAGAGACATGCAGCTTTTGTCCCTACACAGTTCAGGTACAGTGTTTAGGGACTATACACAAACTCTGAAATGGGTTGAACCTCAGTACGAAAGGTCTTGCCCTCCTAGAAGGCAGAAATGAACTTTTAATGAGCTCTGACTCCAAATAGAATATGACAAAAAATAATTTTGAGCTTTGATTATTCAAAATTGTCAGATTGTGAAAGGATGAAAAGAAGTTTACTCTTTAGAATAAGGCCAGTTTTGAGGTTAAGTATTCTGGGAATTTTGGAAAGTGATTCAGCTTCCAAAATCATTGATGCCTGCCTTTCTTTGAACTAAGTATTTGCTAAATAGTACAGGAGAGTTATTGTCCACCAGGGAGCACCTTAAGCTTGCCTAATTAATTTCTCTAGTAACCTAAACTAGATCTGGGTCCTTAGAGACACAAGGAAAGCAAAGTCAAACAATGTGATCTCTCTCTTTCTTTGTCTCTCTGTATCATTTTTTAGAGAAATTATTTAAATTATGAGAAACTATTTTAGGTCACTGATGGAAAGCTAAATTTGTTCTTCACACTTAAGACTCCTTCTGTTAATCCCCTTTACAAAGTATATTTTTAGCTTGCCTCAATTAAAAAAAAAAGCCTCTAATTGCAAATGTTCTGCACTCTGAGTTTGGTACAGAATTTGCTGTTTTGTGATGGTTAACTAAAGCTAGCAGCTTGGTAATTTTGAAAAAGAAAATGTGTTAAACTTTTTAACTTCCGAGTTGTCCTTTTTCTGTTGAGAGTAAAAATTTTTCACAGATGAAGTTTCCTTTCATGTGCAATAGAGTATTGGTGTTTCTCTGGAAACAGAGTCAAGGTTTGTTGTGGGATATTTTGATTACCAGTGTGATGCACTAATCTGTATGAAACACAGAAAAACAAAATTCACATTAAGACTCTCTATCATTTTTTTACCTCAAAGTTCATCATGTTTATGCTAAAGGCTAGATCAGACGTAAAAAAAAAATTAGAATAAATGCCTAAAGAGCTTCAAAAAACATATGCCACAATGTAGGCCTTCTTGGACATTACTGCCTAATAATTTTAGAGCCTTTTCAATTCTGCACAGCTGTTTCCATAGGCCTCTGTGTTGTCCCAGGCAGCTCTACCATCCGGCTGATTTGCCCAGATTAGGAGCAGGGGTGTGTTATATTTGCTTTGTAGAAAGAGTGGCATCCCCAGTAAATGATGCAGATGGAGAGCTGCCAAACAAGAACACCAGTGTATATGGGCATGGGCAATTGCAGCTCAATTTAATTTTACATTAACACAGTAACAGAGGAAATAGTAAAATCATGTAATGAAAACTTCTTTTGGAAAAATCTGTTGAATGAACATCCAGGAGAGACAAAGGAGTCCCAGAAGGCTGGACATGCTTCCTGAAGGAAATCTAAAAGGCTGCCCCTACTTGCTGAAGGATGACTGTCAGGTAAGAAGCCCCGCCTGGCTGAACAGAGAAATTTGACTGCAACTCAGACAAAGACAGAGAATGTATCACTTTTGGAAGAAGAGACAGGCCACTCAGGAGGACTACAAGGATCTTGTGAGCTATGCAGGGAGAAAACAGCAGGGCCAAAGCGCAATTAGAACCTAATCTGGTTACTGCTGCAAAAAGAAAAATGAAAGAAGTTTTTATAAATACATTAGCAACAGAAGAAAGGCCAAGGAGAATGTCCACCCTTTAATGGAAGTGTGGGGAATGGTAGCAATGAAGGATGAGGAAAAGGCTGATGTCCTTAATGCCTTCATTGCCTCAGCCTTTCATAGTAAGGCTGGGCATCCAGTCTCCTGAGCCAGAAGATAGGAGCAGGGAGCAGAATGAAGACCCAAAATCCAAGGGCAAATGGTCATTGACCTGCTATACCACTTAGACATGCACAGGTCTGCAGGGCTGGATGGGATCCACCCAAGGGTACTGAGGCAGTTGGCAGAAGAGCTCACAAAGCCACTTTCCCTCATTTGTCAGCACTCCTGGCTGACTGGGGGGTCCCAGTTGCCTGGAGGTCAGTAAATGTGACACCCATCTACAAGGAGGCCTGGAAGGAAGATCCAGGCAACTACAGGCCTGTCAGGCTGAGTTGGGTGCCAGTGAAGGTTACGGAGCAGATCATCTTGACTGCCATCAAAAGACACGCAGAACAGTCAGGCGATCAGGCCCAGCTAGCGTGGGTTTGGGAAAGGCAGGTCTTGCTTGACCAAACTGATGTCATTCTATGGCAAAGTGATCCACTTAGTGGATGAGGGATCTGGACACACTGGATCAATGGGCTGAGAAGAAGTGGATGCAGTACAGAAGAAAAGGCAGAACCTTAAGGCTTATTGAGAGAATTGTTACGCTTTGTTGGTGTGAGTTTTATTTGGGGTTGGAAATAGCTAAACAGTGAAAATGGCAACTAAGAAAAATGATTAATCAGGCTAACATTACCTTATCAATCATACTAATATGCAACAACTGTAATTCATTTTTATATAGCTCTGAAAGCTGATTTTAAAGTATGTTACAAAAGAAGTTAGTCTCATGTTTCCCTAAAACAAACAGACCAATTTGGGTTACAATTCTAATACTGGAATCAATAACAAAATCATATTTCTTTAATAATATGGCAGGGAGTTGCCTGAGCCACCCTTCACCATGGAAAGAGAAGACTCCTCTTGAAATCTCACAAATTTCCAGATAAATTTGTGCTGCTACAAATTTATGAAAGAATTAATGTATACATAATCACTGCATGTTAAAGGTCTTTTCTGGATATCTATTAGTTTAAAAACCCAAGGATTTTCAATCAAAAAGAAAATTTCAACCTCCTGTACAGGGGTCATGATGCCAGAAACGACTAGCTATGCAATAGAAATGAGGACAAAACTCTTATATTACTATGCTAGAAAAACTGTATGCAAAAAAATATACCACAATTCAGTAAGGACAAGGACAAGATTCTGTAGTAAGCACTACAGCAGGACACATAGCACAAGCTTTCGTAACAGTTCTGTAGTTCTCTTGGATCTCATATTTCAGAAAATATGTACATCAACCATAATGAGCTGAGAGTGGACAGGAACAGCTGTGGTTGACTGGAATGACTGTGTATGAGGAAATGCTAAGAAACTGGAACTGTGCAGCCTGGAAGAGGTCTGGTAAGTTCTTGAATTAATGTCTTAAGGAGCTGTATTTCTTTTAGCACTCTCCTTCAAAGCAATAGAGGAAAGTGTCATTTTTCTATACCTATATGGGTATGAAATGGTGAGTTAAAGTGCAGGATGTTCTGATGTTATGAAGACAGTTTATAACACTGCACACAGTGAAGCAATGGAATAAGCTTACTGTAGAGACAATTTCTGGAGAATTTTGCATCACTGCAGAAAAGCTTGTAAAAAGGTTTTCAGTGAGGAAAAGCAAAAAACACATGCCATGATGATACAGGCATTCATCTAGGAAAATGACCAGGGATGGAGTTAGTAAGTTACCAGTAAACTTGAAACCAAAAGTTTGCAAAGTCAACCAAAATATCTCTGAGACTGACCAGTCGTCAGAGTTGTTCTCAGGTCTCCTCCAGACATTTCTTGAAGAGGATAGCTGACTGCTTCTAAATTGTCACTGATGTTTTTGTAGACTGAGAAACTTCTATGATTTAAAATTTATTTAGGAAGAGTACAGTTAGTTAAGGTTATATTTAACACAGAAGTAAATATAATGAAATTGGTGAGAAACGATTCAACGTAACTAGAAGGAGGAATCATGGCTACAGACAACTGTGGCTGTAAATGCAGCAGACACCATAAATTAAATGCCAAGTGAAGAGGCTTTATAAAACACATTTTCAGAATTATAAAAGCCATGACAGAAAGCAGTGAATAGTCTGCTTATTCACAGATCCTGCAGAGCTCTCTGTGTGACCTGACCTCTGATGCCCTCTTCTCCACTCTAACAACTTCTTTTTTTTTTTTTTCTTTTTTTCCTGCACAGCTTCATGCAAGAGTGCCTTAGTGGGCTTGCTATGTTCAGATTATTAATTTAAGTAAATGAGAGTGTGCAGAGTATTGCAGCTGGCTTCCTCAGCAACCCGACCTACTTAAGACTCATCAATTGTAAAGAAGAGGGAATAATAAATGTGGAATGAAATGAAGAGGTATCTAGAGCAAATGTCTAACTTATTGGGCATGAATGGAGTGATGTATGTCTCTGTTTGTGAAAGAATGCAACACTAGCAAACAGCTTGAATGCCACCGATGGGATATAAAGCTCCATTTTACCTGACAATATTTAAATCTGTGCCTTGTCCATCCCTATTCAATAGCTTACCTGGTATTGCACGCTGGTTTGCTAATTAAAGGCATTAATGATGCCAGGGGAGTATCTTTGTTCACTGGTGTTCCTCTCTATCTGACAAAAATAGACACATAAAAGATCCTCTGATGTATAATTTTGCCTGAAGGATCAGAAAACACTACTTTAAGAGAGTCTTGTACATTTCCAGGTCTACAGCAGATGGAACTGGCTCACTTTATTTGGATTTTCTTTCTTATTAGATAAACTAAGCTCTCGGGAGCCACTTGTTACCTTTCTTTCTCAATTTAAACTGTCCATCCACATTTTGTCTTACTAAAAGGAGAGACAGCTACCAAGAATGTAATTTATAACATTGTCTTTGGCTGAACCAAGGAAGATTGCTTGGTACAGCTGGTGATCCATCTGTACAATTAGTCATACAATATGAAATAAGTGATGAACATTTTAGGGAGAACAATGGTTTTAAATCTTACACCAGGATTTTTCTATGTAGAATGCACCCACCATCAGATGCAAAAGATCAAAGATGACAAAGGAAAAGGTATGTGAGTTTTTCGTACATTCAGAATCTTCTTATGGGTGAAAAAGAAATATACCTCATATATAAAGGCAAGAACTTATTGCTCATGTATTTGCAATCTTAGCAGTCCAATAAAATTGCTAGTAGTGGTGGTAGTAGTAGTATTGCAGGTCTAGTTATTGCAGAAAGTGAACATAGACAGTTGTGTTGGTTTTCCACGGCCTGGTTTTTGGTAGCGGGGGGGCACCACAGAGATGGCTTCTGTGAGAAGCTGCTAGAAGCTTCCACCATGTCCAGCAGAGCCAATCCATGATGGGTCTGAAGATGGACATGCTGCTGGCCAAGGCTGGGCCAAATAGAGATGATGGTAATGCCTCTGTCATAACATATTTAAGAAGAAAATCAAAAGAAAGTGGGGGGCACAGTTTTTTCTAGCCAGACAGGAGGAGGAGGTGAGAACATGTGAGGGGAAACAACATGGAGACACCAAGGTCAGTGGAGAAAGAGGGGCAGGAGCTGCTCCAGGCACCAGAGCTGAGATTCCTCTGCAGGCCATGGTGATGACCACGGCGAGGCATGCTGTCCCCCTGCAGCCCATGGGGGTCTATGGGGGATGCAGAGATCCACTCACAACCCATGGCGGAGGTGCCCACGCCAGAGCGGCCGGATGCCTGGAGGAGGCTGTGATCCAGTGGGAGACCCAGTGGTGAGAGGGGGCTCCTGCTTCCAGGCTGGAGCAGCCTGTCCTTGGGACTGCACCCCATGGAGGAATGACCCATTCTGCAGCAGTTTTGGGAGGACTGTTTGCTCGTGGGAGGGACTCACATTGCAGCAGTTTTGGGAGGACTGCTGCTCATGAGATTGGAACCACATTGGAGAAATTTGCAGAGAACTGTCTCCTGTGGGAAGGACCCCACGGTCTCACAGAAGAAGGACTCCTCTCCCTGAGCAGTGGAAGATGATGCCAGGTGATGAACTGACCAAAACTCCCATACCCTGTCTCCCTGCACTGTCGGTGGGAAGGAAGGAGGGGTTGGGGGATGAAAAGGTGTTTTTAAGGGCTTCTTTTAGTTCTCATTATCCTCCTCTGCCTTTGTTAGTAATAAAATCATTTTGTACCTTTAAGTTGAGCCTGTTTTGCCCTTGAAGTGTTTTCTCCTGGTCCTCGTCTCAACTCATGAAACCTTTGTTTAAATTTTTCTCTCCTCTGCCCAGCTCTAGCAGGGGAAGGTGAGTGAGCGGCTGTCATGGGTACCTTGGCATTTGGCCAGTGTCAAACCATGGCAGCAATAATTAACAATATCACTATTCATTAAAATTATTAACATGTTTAATAATAATAAGGTTTCATATCCACATTGAGTGTTTTCCCTTTCATTTAATGCCACTTCAATTAATCATCTGAACATAGCAAAGCCTGCCCTTCCCTGCCCTCTGTTTGCAAAGTCAAGGGCACTGGTCTGAGTGGGGTTGGAAGCACTGCTTCAGTCTGTCTGAGCAGGTGAAGGGTTCCGCAAGTTGACAGCATGTCAAGTCCTTTGCTGGGGATGCTGATGGCTTCTTATTCCTCAACATAGAGTCTGCTTAGGGTTGCTTTAAAATGTTTGGCAGCATGCTCTTACATCTTGCATTTTCTTTTTTAGTTTGCAAGTTCACATCACACACAAATTTCCTATTTCTTATGCATTTTATGTCTTTTAAATGCTTCTATTATTTTCTGTTTGGTGCCCCTGAAACTGATTTTGCTCTGCTCCAAGTCGCATTTCTTTCACAGACTATTGGAGAGCTGTTTACAGCCACGAAGTTCCTAATGTCAGCCTATGTCTCATTTCTTATCATTCCACCTTTGCCCTGCAGCTTGTATCCCTACGTTTCAAGCCTTCAGCCCTCATACCAAACCCACATTTCTCTACATTGCATTGTTATGCTAAAATCAATATCTCTGTGGACCTCTACCTCTTTGGGTCTACATTAAAGTTTTTATGGGATAGGAAACCAGAGTATTTTACCGTTTCAGTATTACAGGATAAAGAAAAATAGTGATTAATTTAAATAAAAGGAACAATTGTTGCTAGTTTCTGAATTAACTGCAGAAAAACTTCTCTAGTCTCAGAAATAAACTAAATCTTCAAATAAATACAGTATATTCAGGAGTATTCCAGATAACAGTTTTTGATCTTTTGCATGTCTTGCAGAAGTTAACAGAAAGTAAAATAGCTTACTCTAATTTTTTTGAACAGGTCTGTAAACACAAATGCTGCAACTAAAATAAATAATTATTGAACTTTAATTTACAAGCCAAACCCTGTCATGGGGTGATTTGTGCTGTATCCCACATTATTCAGCCCCCACTTGACCTGGACGAGTTACAGGTGTGTCAAATCAGGTGTTTCCACTAAGGGTCAGAGACCAGCTGACCCTCGGTGAGATAACACATAAGAGAGAGGAGAAGAGCCCAGGAGGAGCTAGCTGGGAGAACTACTGGGAAGGCCATCCTGCTATCCTGGAAGAAGACCAGCTCGCTAAGTTACAGAATCCTGTCACCAGAAGTATCAGAGCATCAAAGACCCACTGAGCTCCACCGCCTTCGGGGGCCCCTGCACCCGTGCCGGCCAGCTCCGATTCCAGCGTCACGGGAGAGAAGGGGAAAACTGCACCCACAGAAGGACTTTCAAATCTTTCAGGTTCCCTCCCCTCAGTGGGAGGCTTTGTTATTTTGTTGTTGTTGTTGTTATTACTCCTAACCTCACTGTTTGTTAAATAAATAGTTTCATTTTCTCTTTCACCTTCCTCCGAGGAGAATTTTCTTTTTCTCCCGAACCTGATAAGGGGGAGGGGTGGCATCTCCTTTTTAGGAGACGTTCCCCTTCGACGTTTCCCCTAAATTTGGCCAAAACCATCACAAACCCCAAAGTTCTCTGAGGAAATCTACACAAACTGTCATTTCCAACAAACTTAGTGCAGTCCGTTACTGCTAATAGCTTCCTCACAGCTTTTCTGTGTGCTAAATATGTTCAAGAACATGTATTATGTCATCCTTATGCCAGAGGTAAAAAGGTTGGATTTTTTTCTTCCCCTCCAGAACTATCAAAAAGCCAACTGCACAGACATTTTTGAATGAGAAATTTTTTGTTACAGAAGGAGACTCTTACTATGGTACCATACATTACATTTTTAACACAACCAGAAAAGAGAAATATTTTCTATACATCACCTGAATGTCACATCTATGAAGTAGGAAGGTGACTTTCTCACTGCGTATATTTTCTACCTGTAAAAACACACCAAACCTCACAAAAAAAAAGAGGATTTTTGAAAACATACCTTGACAAATCTCAAAGTATGCACTCTAAATAATGTATTGAAAAAAAGTTAAAATTAGACAAATCGAGTCCTGATCTTTATCTCAGTTTGCACATAAAGATAACACAAATTAACTTACATGATGTATATCTTTAAGCCCACAGCAGAATAAATGCAATTAAATGTAAATCATGTGAAACACAAACTAATTCTTTCTCGCAATAACACCGTCATTTATATTAGCTTAACTGATTGACTTGGGCCCTCAGCAGTGCTGGGATTGGGAAGGATTCAAGTTTATATCCAAATAAGTTGGTCTCACTGTAAGGATTTACATATAAGTATTTCTTATATGTCTACTATTTCCACATGCTTTCACAGTCACCTTCCCACTTCTCCATCCAAATATGCACACCCTGATGAATATGTATTTATATTTATAAATATTCCAGCTCATGAAGGAAGGCTAGGTGGAGGCAAGTTTATAAATAGGGAAATGCTATAGAAATTTTCTAGAAAGTTCAAGAAGGTAATCAGAGAACAAACAACTATAGGAATAGGACAACAATAGGAAACCTTGTGTAAAGACAGTAAAACAATTCATTTGTATACTTACAACATGAAAATGAAGAAAAATGTCATCTAATAAAAGACAGCAGAGAAGCAAAAAAAAGCAAAACTCCTTGAAAGCCCTGTCTGTAAGAAATACAACTTGATTTTTGCCTTGGTTTTTGTCTGGGAACACTGACATGCAAGTTATGCATGTAAATGATGTTTAACTCTGGTATTTCAAGTCTGATCATTCAGATGGCTTTCTCAGTAAATCTTGATGAAAACATGTATCCTTGAGGCGAATTCATCACTAATACCCATTTTAGCTCACAAAAGTGATTTCATGACATATTGTGTTGCATGCCTGACTAATCCCAGGGGATGAATATTCATGGTGGTTATGAGATAGATTCTTCTAAACTCTTGGAGTTCCACATTGGCATCATGCATCACAGCAGCTTCACAGATCATTTTGTTTAGCTAGAAATAATCTGCTATGTCTTCAAAGTAAGATGGTTTTATTTTTATCACAAGGGTCACGAATCCCTCTGTTGAAACCTAGCATTATAGCTCAGGTAGAGACATATTCTGTTTACCAAAGAAGTGTGGGAAATAGCAAAGCATACCTGAACAAAACAGTCCTGCCACTTCAGCTTCTCTGAAACCCTAAAACCGTCTGTTTTTCAGTGGTGTGCCACTGAGCAGTAACATATTAACCAAAGGAGGCTAAACCTATCACCTATAGAATTCGTAGTCATACACCAGTGGTATTCATTTGGAAGCTGTAACAACTGAAGATACATTAGCATAAGCAAAATGAAAAACAGTAATTGGGAGGCACATATAGATTAATTTGAGATTCCTTCACTAAGGACCCAGAGGAATCAGAGGTAGAAAGAGATTGTTAGATTTTGCATTCATTTCCCTCCTATATAACACTCTCTAATGAATTCTCCAGCCAAAATGTTCATGAATATCCACAAATCTTCTACTTTTTCATAAAGAAAAGAAACAACTTAATAGAAATTTTCAGCAGAAAATGGAACTTGTGATGCTGAAAAACTAAGTATATAAAATTCAGTCTAAAATTAATTTGTTTATAAACCAAGTAAGAGGTTTCTACACTTTCTACAGGTTTCTCTACTTTCTAGAGGTTTCTAAACTTTCTACAGCTACATTCCTAACAATATATCTTAAGATCATCTGGGTATCCTCACAACACAAGAAGAATGAAGAAAATGTAGACGAAAATGTGCACGAAAGAAAATGGCTTTTGAAGTTATGTATCTTTACAAAAACTTACTGATCTACCTGGGTTGTGAAATAGGCCCACTATCTGCATCTGCATCTTATCCTTAAGCTGAAAACCATAAACCATATCCATCTGATCCTTAAACCAAAAACCACAAAGCAGTCATACCCTAAGTGTATGAAGCACAGAGTAAGGATACAAGGGAATACTAGTATCAAACCTGTACTTTCACATAAAATATAATACATGACGGAAAAAAAATTAATTATAATAAAAACTTATATGATGATATTCTTAAAACCATATCAAATAGGAGAGAATGGCAAACTGGCAGTCAACTGTCTATGGCAGATCCGATAAAGCCCGAATATGACAGAAGAAATAAGTTAATCTGTACAGCATCTAAGAGACCATAACAAGTGACTGGTGAGGTGGAGGAGTGAAGAGAAGAAAATGATACTATATCCTACCTTCCTCAAGGAGCAGCATAGCATCAAGAAACATCAGGAAAGCAGTAGAATTAAGAAGAAGATTTAAGTTCTTGTACAACACTTAGTTTATGGTAGCATGCTTACTTGGTACATCTTGCAGCTGTTGATAACAAAGTCACAGTTGCTCTGATCATGTCTAAACGTAGCACATATTTCATTGTCCACCTCCATGAAGAGCAAACTACTCAGGAGATCAAATGTATTCCTTCACTACACCAGCTGAACTGGTGAGTGGGAGCACTGTCAATATGTGAGAGCCAAGAATTTAGGATTTTGTCTTCATCTTAGTGTCCTTTGGAAAACTCATAATATGAAGAAATTTTTGCTTAAATTCCTTTTTAATTTATGCTTCTCTTCATAAGATTAAAGATTTTGTGGAATGTTTTAAAGAATGGTTACCCTTTTGAAATAAATCTATTTGAATCTTTTTAAGTTTTAAAACAATATTGTGAGAGCAAGTAAAAATTATTCAAATTACAACTTTTTAAAATATTTATAACTACAATAATTATTTCACATTACCAAACTAAATCTTAATTTTTAAAATTTTTTCCACAAATCTGTGCTATCCCAATTCTTTAGTCAGATCCCTTTGGAAAATCCTACACTTAAGAATAGTTTCAATGGTGTAAATCTGATTATCAATATGTATTTTTTAATTTTTACTTTCTTCTTACCTTCTACGATCAGTAGTTATTCTGTAATTTGTGTGCCACCATCATGTTCTCTTGATCTTTGCAGGTTTGTTAATATTCTGAAAGATAAAATATTCCATGTAAATTTCCAAACATTATTTTTAATTGCTAGATTTTTATTTTATTTTTAATTTGGTAGGAAACATCAAGTTTCCAGACAAGGTTTTTCAGTTAAAAGAAAATATGCTTTGCACTCCCCTTTAGCTTGAATGGTTTGATTCTCCAAAGGAAATCTTTGCCTCTACTTTTTTTCACATGCATATGGCTGAAATGGATATTTGAAGTAGCAGATGTTGAAAACATGCATCTCCCATTAAACTAGCTTGATCCTTCTGTTTAAATTAATCATTAAAAACATATTTCAATTCTCTGTGGCATCTTGCTATTTTGCATCCTGTTTCTGTAGTTTTCCATCCTGCTATTATCAGTCCTTTGAATAATACCAGGAGCCATGACTGCACCAATGTGATGCAGAATATCAAAAGTTAGACTTGGAAATGAAAGATAGTAAATAAGCCTCTTAGCTAAGCTCCCTTTCCCATGCAAGTTTGGACCACGTGCAAGGTCCTATCCAGCCTGGGCTGTTCTATGATTCTATGACTCTATGATTACACAGTGTCTGGCATCACACAAAGCCAAGTTTCAACTGGTGTGCTTCCACTGACTTTCACTGGAGATAATGAGGCAACGTAAGCCCTTTGGGAGTCAAAAATGCATCATGTGTAGAGCAAGTACTAGATTCTGCTCCACGGCTGGGACTCTGAGGCCCAATTTCATGTGGACAAGATTCATAGAAATCACTAATATTATTGTTATTATGTGAGAAGAGAGGCAAAATAAAAATGCATGTTTACTGTAAATAAGCATCTCCTTTTTATGATGCTTGCATATCTTTAACACATTATCCTTCTTTTATTATTCTGAAATCATTCAGAGTCTTAATTAGTTAATTCTCTGGCATGAAGAGTAATTTTAACACTTTGAAAATTGATTTTACTCATGTTTAAATCCCTGATAAAGCAGATCTGTATCTATATGCAATTATATTTTCAATTTCTTTGCAATTCATTTTCAGCTCAATTTTGGCTGTCCACTCAAACACCCATATTTCTAAAATATAGTTGTCTTTGAATATGTCAATAAATATTGAAACTAAAACTGATTGGGAAAACAAAAAAGATAAGGGCAGTTAGTGATGTCTTCCTTTTTGAATTTTGCTTTATTTCTCCCTCCCTGTCCCCCCCAGTAACACTGAAGTTTAAAGTAGAACACATAGAATAGCTTTTGAAAACATGTCAGAGTTTTTCAGATTTGGTTCTAATTTCAAAATAGGATTATGTTTTTAAACAAGGTCTGGTAGAAGTCTCCAGCTCTAAGGAAATCAAAATCACTAGCTTTAAGCAGAAGCTAGCAGAGTCTTGAGCAGTTAAAGGTTTAATGCTCTGAACAAATTAAAATAAGTGCTATCCAACTGCAGAGAAGTATTATTTAAATCATGGTTATTAGGCTCAGCTTTCTGCTGTTTTTTCGATATTTGAAACTCGTCCCTCTCTTGATAATTTTGTCAATAAACAAATGCATATCTGGGATACATCAGTTAACCTACCTGACTCGGAAAACATTTATTACCCTTAACCTGTTTTCTTCCTAGATAAAGGTGAACAAATGCCTTGAGTGAGATCACACTGCAATATTTCTCCTTTTTTTCTTGTCACGGTAACTGCCAATTTACTACAGTGAGTTTGCAGATCATCCAGAAATTGCTCCCTTTCTCTGCCCTTCCCCCTCACGAAATTGAAGTTGGTCACATCAATCAAGATTATTTTTATTGGTTGGAATTAAGGCAGTAGCAGGTTAAAGAGCTTAAAAGGGACAAAAATAGAAAAGACTTTGGTGGTTGAAAAATGCTCCTCTCAATTTGGAGCTTAGCGCATGGAGGGTTTTAACATGACAAAACCCTCGTACTGGGGGTTGCAGCATGACAGCTGTCTCAGAGCTCTGTTATTGTGCTCTTCAGAGAAAACACTAAAAACTGTTATGTGAATAACCTAGGATAATATGATTTTGAAAGCTCTTTACACCCCAAAATATGAAAATAATTCCAAAATTGATCTACTAGTGTTATTTAATGCTGTTAAAATCCATACATCTGCCTAGTTTTATAATATTTATTTTTCAGAATAGAAAACATTTTACAATTTGGACTTGGTTTTAGTCTTTTAAAAATATCTTTCTATATATATAATAAGCTCTTGATATTCATATTTGTCTGGCATAGTCTTTTTGAGACATGGTTGCTCTATTTTTTGCTGGTCTATATTCACTGTACTTGCTGCAATCTTGCCAATGGATGAAGAAAATTTTAGTGCATTAGGCTATCATTTTTTTATCTGGTCTATGCTAGAAGTTGCTTAAATGAAAACTATGTAAAGCTGCCACAAGATTAAATAAGTAGACTTAAGGGGTCATCAAGAGGTGGCTGAAAAAAGTTCAGGCTTAGCAGTACTGATAAGTTGAGCCATCATCCATAATTTTAGTTCAGAGTGCTAGAACATGTAGAGCAGGAATAAATCTCTCAGACAACATACGTGATGATTGGATGTGACAATCTTTATTTTATGTCATTTTTAACATCAGAGCTGGATCACCTGTGTTAGGATCCAATTATTATTAAGGTTCTTTAGAAATTTGTCTGCCCAAATTAAGGTGCAAACGAGACTATATACCAATGACAATAATATGGGTTTTATTGTATAGTACATATGAGAGAAAGGAAAAGAAAAGGAGAAAAAAAGAAAGAAACAGAAAATAGGTGGGGAGACAAGGAGTGACAGAGACAGAATAAAAAGAATATCACTGCTCCGTGGTTCCCACTGGTGTCTGGACAATCCTCTTCAGCAGGTCTTCCCGGTGGTGTAGGTCCCCTGAAAAGCATAGAATCCAATGGATATATATGCTCAGGCTAAGTAGGAATGTCCGGGCATGTCCCCCTGGAGAGGGCAGTCTCTTACAGCAGACTCTGGGTCTGTTGTATCACGTGCAGTCCTGTGGGGCAAAGCCTCTCACATGAATGTCCTGTGGATGTGCCCTATGGGGTTGGGGGTTCCACAGCTGGTCCAGTTTGTGTACTCGGAGGATGGGTGTTTATTGCCTCTCACCAGAGGTTACACCATGCAGCCGAAATCTCCTCCTCCCCACTTGGTTGAGGGGAGACTGTGCAAACCTGGCTTCTGTGAGCTGTGTTCTCCGCACACCCCCCCTTCAAACTCAGCTGGGATTGCAGTCGGTGGCTTTGGCCTTTTGTGGGTGCATACCTTTCCCTCAGCCTGAGGTGACTGAACAATCGATTTCCTTTTATCTAATCAGCATTCCAAAGTTCTTCAAGGACGTTTCTGTGGCTGTAGCTTCTTTAAAACTTTTATATCAATGTTTGAGGCATGAACTATTTTCAGTCTCTGACAACCTGGTAATAAAATTCTGTAATGAAACTAAGTAGAACTGAATGAACAAAGTAAATGAATAGTACCTAATGCATAGACATGCACATCGGACCTGGTTCCCCAAATTAAATATGGTGTAAATCTCACATTTTCTAACAGACGAGCCATGAATGCTGAGACATTAGATATTCTTCACTGCATTCTTTTTTTATCACAAAACATACTTGTGTTCCTAATTAGTTAATTAGTATGCAAAAATATTCTTATAAAAGATGAGAAGATTGAGCAAAAGATTATCACGGGTTTGTTTACATGACACTGAGCCTGCTGGCAACAGGTAGGGTACGTTTCTCAAAGAGAAAAAAAGGATATTTGCTCAGGAGTTCACAGGTCTCACTTGAAAGAGCTTTAAACTAGATTTGAAGGAGGAAGAGGATAACAAGAGAATCACTAGAGATAAGACCATTTGTGGAATGCCACTGTTTGAGGGACAGTGTGAAAGGAACATACTTTAGTGTGCTGTCTCAGTAGATGTAGGCAATGGAGATCTGTGTCGCAGCAAGGATGCAGGGGTTATTGATGTTAGAAGCCACGGACACACCAGAGAACTGTCATGCAGGAATTAGAACTTCTCCACCAAAAAAGGTGCCAGGATTAAAAACCCAACTGATGAGCATCTACACCATGCACCCACCATGGGCAACAAACAGGAGGAGCTAAAAGCCATGGTGCAGCAGAAAAGATATGCCTAATTGCCATTATGGAGACATGGCACACTTGCACAGCTGAAGTACATGTGGCACACATGTACTACTTGCACAGCGAAAGTGCCGCAATGGATGGCTGTAAACTTTTCAGAAAGGATTGGGAAGGAAGAGGAGGTGGTAGAAGAGCTGTGTATGTTAGTGAGCGTCTAATTGTCTGAAGCTTGATGGCGGTATTTACTGGTAAAAATCAGGGATAAGACCAACAGGGCAGATATCCTGGTGAAAGTGCGTTACAGACCACTTAACTATGAAGAAGAGGCAGATGAAATATTCAGCTGGGAGAAGTCTCATATTTTCAAGCCGTTGTTCCAATGTCACAGATGTCTACTGGAAAAACAAGATGGCAGAAAGGAAACAGTTCCATGAAGTTCCTAGAGTGTGGGAGATAACTTCTTGACACAGCTTATAAGGGAGCTGAATAAGGAAGGTGTCCCTTTGAACCTGCTGTTTGTAAACAAAGAAGGACCAGTGGGTGATTTGGTGGGTGGAAGCCATCTTGGGCACACAAAAATTACAGAGTTTTATGCTCTAGGGGAAGTAAGGAGGGGAATGAGCAGAGCTGCCACCTGGGACTTCTGGAGGGTAGATATTTGCCTTTCTGGATCACTGGCCAAGAAAGTCCCTTTGAGAGGCAGTTTGGTAGGGTAAAGAACTCCCTGAAGGCTGGACATGCTTCCTGAAGGAACTCTTAAATGTACAGGAACAGGCGATCCCCATGTGCCTAAAAAGCAAACTGATGGGAAAGACCAGCCTGGCTGAACAGAGAAATTTGACTGCAACTCAGACAAAGAAAGAGTATGTATCACTTTTGGAAGAAGAGACAGGCCACTCAGGAGGACTACAAGGATCTTGTGAGCTATGCAGGGAGAAAACAGCAGGGCCAAAGCGCAATTAGAACCTAATCTGGTTACTGCTGCAAAAAGAAAAATGAAAGAAGTTTTTATAAATACATTAGCAACAGAAGAAAGGCCAAGGAGAATGTCCACCCTTTAATGGAAGTGTGGGGAATGGTAGCAATGAAGGATGAGGAAAAGGCTGATGTCCTTAATGCCTTCATTGCCTCAGCCTTTCATAGCAAGACCAGTTGTCCTCAGGGCATCCAGTCTCCTGAGCCAGAAGATAGGAGCAGGGAGCAGAATGAAGACCCAAAATCCAAGGGCAAATGGTCATTGACCTGCTATACCACTTAGACATGCACAGGTCTGCAGGGCTGGATGGGATCCACCCAAGGGTACTGAGGCAGTTGGCAGAAGAGCTCACAAAGCCACTTTCCCTCATTTGTCAGCACTCCTGGCTGACTGGGGGGTCCCAGTTGCCTGGAGGTCAGTAAATGTGACACCCATCTACAAGGAGGCCTGGAAGGAAGATCCAGGCAACTACAGGCCTGTCAGGCTGGAAAAAAGGGGGCTTAGGGGAGACCTGATTTCTCTCTGCTTCACTGCCTGAAAGGAGGTTGTAGCAAGGTGGCATTCAGCCTCTTGTCCCAGGTAACAAGTGATAAGACAAGAGGACATGGCCTCAGTTTCACCAGGGGAGGTTTAGATTAAATCTTAGGAAAAATTTCTTCTCTTGAAGGGCGTTCAGGCATTGGAACAGGCTGCCTAAGAAAGTGCTGAAATTACCATCCCTGGAAATGTTTAAAAAATATGTGGATGTGATACTTGGGTACATAGTTTAGTGCCGAACATATCAATGCTGGGTTAACTGCTGGACTCCATGATATGAGAGGTCTTTTACAGCCATAATTATGGTTCTATGACTATGATGTGTTTTGAGGTAATGGTTTCAGTAGCAATGGTTATAGATTCCTGAAATGTTTAAAATAACTACCGTAGAATATCTTTCCAATTTTTCCCTCACAGTCCTAAGACAGGGATGTATTCTTTGTAGTATTTATATAGTTATACATACAAACATATTTCTAGTCTTTGTTTGTCACATAATGATAAGGATCATCAGTCTTGATATAATTCTCCTTGACGTGAACAAAACAACAAACCATAGGTTCAATATCAGATTCAGAGAAGTGTGAGCAAAGTAGTTTTCTACTGCAAATATCTTACGCAAACTTGTGATTGTAATAACTTCTGATAAATAAAGGTTTTTTTAAAAAAATATTTTTAAGCCAAATCCAGTGTCTCTTGCTTACTGCAGCCATCCAAGGCCCAAATACCTCAGTTCCAGACCTCATTCACACTTCTCTCACCACCATCTAGTTCTACATACAGGCTTACCCATCCCTCACTTCCAAATCACTCTTACCAGCATATTCTGTACTTGCTTCCATGTTAGCTGAAATAACTTTGTCAGTGTCTTACTACTCAATACTGAGAAGAAAATCATCTAATATTTCACAAATATGTAAGCACAGAGTTAGTAATTACTAGGAAAGATGTTTTTTACAAAACACGAGATATTCCCCCCATCCCATAAATAAATAAACATCCAACCAAGTACAAAAATTTCACCTTGAAAAAGATGTTCCTTTTCCAATTTATATTGCACTTTAATCAATCAACTAGTACTGTCTCTACACAAGATTTTGGACCCCACCAGAAACAAAAACCTATTTGTGTCCAAATACCCATAACAAGATGAGTCTAAAAAGAAGCTACTTGACATTAAATAGATCATCATGAAAAGGTATTTCACTTTTTGCTTTGGCTAATTGGCCAACAGCTGATAGAGATTGCAGTTGTCTCCTTTTAGAAGCTAGGTGCATAAACCTGGCTCTTCCACAACTTGGAAATTATTGCTATAGATTTTATAACAGGACCAAAGTCCTAAAAAGACCGTGAGTCTTTTTACAGTATTGGCTTCTTATCTGTTCAGTGTATTTCTCTTCTTACTCTTTCATTTGTTTGTTTTTAGGGATCAGAAAAATTAAAATATGCCTCAGAATCATCATACATAGTATATACTGAAACTTCTTGAAACCAAGGAGGGAAAAGTTTAATACTTCCTGTTGAAGTAAGTAAACTTGCTTCTGAGGAGATTGTCTTTCCGAAAAATCATCGTATCTAATCTAACATTGCCCCCTATCCTCCAGTTTTGATCAAATTTGTTCCTAGTCCACATAATCAATAGACTTGAATCATGAATGAATTCTAGGTATCTTGTGCCCTTGCCTGTATAACCTTTGAAATTTGAAAAACATATTGAGAAGAGCAGAGGTTATTGCAGATATTGATTTATTCATGCCAATATCGTGTCTAATAATCTCTATAGATTTCCCCTGCATCCAGTTCACAGGAAATAGCTCTATTTCACTGAAATAGAGCTATTCTATTTCATCGTGTTTGGATACAACAGCCTCCTGATATTTCATGTTCTTTTTTAAAGAGCTTCCTGTCTTTCTCATCTGTATGTTAAAGAAGAATAAAACTCATTGAAATGGAAATAATCCTGAACATCTGATTATGTGCAATGTACTTTGAAATTATACACACAAACATTTAACCTACAATAGCAGCCCTACACTAGTTAATAATTACGTTTGATTACTCAGCCCCTGTGAGGATTGTTCAGAGACTTCATTTTCCACAACCGTTAAGATATTTGAACCAGAATCCTAATGCAGCTTAATGTAAATTAGATAAGAAAATTCTTTTGCAATGTTGTTAGTTTGCGTCATTAGGTGAGGCAGCAGGATGGCATTAAATGGGAGCAAAGAAGCAAAAATAGCACACGGAAAAACAATTAGGACAGTGACAAGAAGAGACAAGCTTTTCCCAACAAGCCTTAAAATATCAATGTCATGTTTACCCAAACAGCACTCAAAGGCAAATCAAACTCTCTTGCAAGTATTGCCTAATGCTTTTCTGAAACTTCCTTGTTAATGACTACTAGTCTGTATCAATTAAGTAAAAATGTTCTCATTTTGTGAAAGGCAGTTGTTGAACATCAAATGGATGTATTTTTACTGCAACATATACTGGAATGTGCAGATCCTAGAAATGGAAATTTCAATCAAATTTGCCACCAATGAACACAAGTGAACATATTGAGAGAATCACATTTCTTATAATAATTCTTCTGTAGTTGCTAACTGGCTTATGCCACAGCATAAATTAATGATTC
Organism: Dryoscopus gambensis; assembly: GCA_013389985.1. Lineage (NCBI taxonomy): Eukaryota > Metazoa > Chordata > Aves > Passeriformes > Malaconotidae > Dryoscopus > Dryoscopus gambensis. The sequence continues at coordinate 21,080 of WEIT01042066.1, read as the reverse complement.
ATTAATATGAATCAGTGTAAGAATAATAAATTAAAAGGAAAACCAGTAAACTTAAACATTGCTTATGCAGAGACAGTTAGTCTTCCAGACTTTCTCAGGGCCGTAACATGTACAGTTCAAAAGCATGAGTATTTGTGTAAAGGATAAAATAAGAAATATGTTTGATATTACTAGAAACAGGGAGTGTGGTGCTCCCTATATCCAGCTATGTATCTTTTTCCTTCAATAAACCATTTCAGAAGGCTCTGGGACAGCTTGCTTTGAGAAGGATTACACACATCTATACCTGCTGAGAGCCTGGTTCTGCTGGTTCTGACCCTGCATTTTTATAGACCTTCACGTGTGGTTACTTTCAAAAAACTCATACTTGTCTACAGAGCAGCACTTTTCCAGCTCTCACCACTACCATAATTACAGTGCCACCAATTTCCAAGGCTCTCTCAAAAGTCCTGAGATGTATTAGATGAGAAGGGACTGTAACACTGTAAGGTCTATCAGATCTGACCAGAGCAGATTAAGTAAAACCCCTTAGAGAACAAGAAAGATCCACTGTGTAATTAAAGTAGCATGATGCTCTTATCAGAAGCATAAAGCAATGCCAGCATCTCTCTTACAATCAGTTTTTCTCTCTAGGCCCAAAACATTTTATGCTGAAAGACAGAATCACCATCTTTGTTTTACAGATCGAGGCATAAAGAAATTACTTGTTCAACATCAGCCAGCAGATGAATGGTGTGACCAAGACTTTGAGGGTCACAGTCCTTGGCTCAGTGTGATCCCAAAGTGCATTCAGTGAAGAGTTGCTATGAACAGAAGTGGAAGGAAAGGAGAGAGACATACCCATCAATTTATATTCATATATGTTTCCTACTCCTATACACATTTCATCCGTAGTCTTTATGAAGTTTGCTTCCCACCAACACCTTAAATATACTTGTTCATACCCTCTGGCAACAGAGACAGACAATTTCCAAGATGTAGTATTTGGGATTGAATTCTCACAGAAATGAATTCTGAAATGGAGATGACTTAATTCAGCTTACAGAAAAATACTGCCAGGGCTCAAGACTACTGAAAGTAATATTTTCTCTGACATATTTGACTTTTTGGTACTCATTGCATCTTGGAGACTATCACAGGGAAGAGGATTTTAAGTGCAAAGACAAAAAGAAGCTGCAGGACAATTCTTTGTCCAGTTAATGCCATACCTATGACATTTTCTTCTGTTTCTCCTACTAGAACAAGAAGAAATAACAAGAAGTCACTTGGTTGTCACTTCCAAAACATTTCTGTATAAGAAAGGAATACAGGCAATAGTTGTCCACAGACAAGAAAATAATTTTGGGTCGTTGTTGGTCTAGATCCCAAGGGGTCAGATCCTAGCATTTATTATTAGAATTATCTCATCTTAGTTGGTGCTATTTACCAAAACAAAAGAATGTTTGAAGATAATAGTTCTTCAAACAAAATACACATCCATGGAAAAAGACTCCTTTTTCATCTCTTAAAATTCCCCCTCTTACTCAAAATAAGCAATAAAATATTCATATTGATAGGAAAACTCATGCATTTGTCTGATTATTGGTAAAGGTCTCACTGGAGATTTCTCTATCACAAGTTTGATTTCAGCAACTTGTAAAATCCTAAGTCAAGCAATTCCATAAGTGTAGTTAAAAAAATAATACTAATACTAATAAAAATCCCACTACAAATGGAAAACCCAGCTAACCACACAAATACGTACAGTACCACCAGCATCCCCTTCGCACACTTTTTGGTGCATATTAATCACACTGCCTGTCTGAACTGTGGACAATTAAGACAGCAGCTCCTACTGTAAAGCAGATCAAATCCTCTTACAGTTGCATATGGCCCTTTAATCTAAGTGCATTGTACAGAGGACTTAGTTCTAGTGCTCATGAATCAGCTTAAACTCTGTAACTGACCTCATTTGGCATCTGTCAGAAACTAAAAGCAACACTGCCCAACTGTTCACTTTATTAAAACATACAATTGCATAAAAAATATAAAACTATAAATGTAATTCTAATCTTTTGGAAACTCAATGCTACTCAGTGGTAGAAATTTAATTGTTATTTTTTTCTGTGATTTTAAGCGTTTCTTCCTTAAACTTACCCAGTTCCAATTCCTGCCCCCAAGATTTTCTGCTGTGTTTTCTCATGCTGCAATAAGATTAGGTCATGGCACACAGGATTCTTTTTGACCCTAAAATAGAGCCCTTTTCTCAGGATGAAAGAGCACCAGACAAAAGAATTATTTATTAGTCAGTGTTGTTGAAATGCGAAA
>WEIT01042064.1:11892-25621 GCA_013389985.1 Dryoscopus gambensis | reverse complement strand
CATGAGGGTGTTCATTTGTAGACTTTGTTTTGCTAATAGAAATAACTTTTATCTCACTGCCAAAAAGATGTACCAGGATTTAGTAAAATGCAGTTTTGAAGAAATGTAGGTCAATAATAATTATATATGTGTAAGCAAAGAGGGAAAAATTGTGATAAAGCCTAATTTCAAGTCTGACTTTCTGTTTATTATTTCTCAGTACCTTCCAACCACTGAATGGCTGCATTACTATTTTTATAAAAAATATTTGTGATTGGGCAGTGGAGATGAACTTTGCTAAGTGCCACACATTTTTGCGTAAGTTTACACTGATGAATTTAAGCATGGGTCAATTCCAAGTCATAACAACCCTATTCTTCCTTTGTCTGGGTGCTAAAAAAGCCATATCTCCCAGGGCAGACAAAAGAAATGCAATTTTCCCCTCACAATAACTCTCTTCTGTCTCCTTGTTGAGTAAAACAGTCTCCTTCTGGAGATGAAAAGCAAACTACAAACATTAAATGACATGCTCTCAGTACTTTACTGATGGATGAATAACAATATTGGATCTTTGAGTACTTAAGCAAGAAAACAACTTTTCTGCCATGCTGTTAGCAACTTCAACAGAAACAGCCTTTGGGGCCTCATGATACCAGTTGAACAGTACCCTCTTCAATTCATTTGAAATTCTACCAATGCCACATTTTATTGTAGCTTTCACTGAGAAGCAGCAAGCTTCCATCCTCTTCCAGTGTGGAGAATAGCTATAATACCCTCTGATTGTTAAACTTAAAGACACGTTGTTGATTTTTTCTGGAAATTCACACTTCTCAAGGTTAGCTTTACGAAAAAAACTCCAAGCAAACATTTTTTTTCTCAACAGTGACTAACCAAACACAAAAGATAGAAAACATGTCCATATTTTGCCTTCTACTATGTAATAACATTGGCACTTAGACCAGTAGTGAGTTTCTGAAGTGAATGCCCGTATGACTTCCCTTACTAATCTGGGATATGAACCAGTTTCAGTGACTATGAATTAGATTCCTTTTGGAAACAGTGGAAATGGAGAGACTGGTTCTCTGTGGTTTCCAAATGTGTGCAAGCCCCAAGTGGGGACACAAGGCTGGTGAGTGGATTGTATGAGAGTGAAGTTCCTTGGGGCACAAAGTACACTGCATGTCCCAGCAGACATCTTCAAACCTTGCACTGCCACAACAAACAGGTGACAGTGCTTTGCATTCATAAAACAAGCCAAACTGCACTGGTTATTTCATATTTTCATATGATTATCTATATCACCCCATGATCCTCCTAAGGCCCAGATCTCATTAATATACAAATATGGCAATTCTCCTGCTTTATGTACCCACTCTGCCTTCTCTTGCCATCATCAACTGACAACATATTGTTTTTGTTATTCTTCCTTTTCTTAATATTTTCCTCATGGTAAAATCAATCCCACTGGTCTCCTAAAAAGATACAGCTTGATGCAGTCTGTGGCCCCAAGCAAACAGAAGAGTTCATAAACTGTTGTGAAGAGAAGATCAAAGTCTTCTCTGACACTGGGTAATATGATACTTGGCAACACTATGAAAAAAAGTTGATAAATGATCAGTTAACCTGAACAGCAAGAAGAGAAAAGATCTAACAAAATTCGAGAAAACATCTAACAAACTTCCAGGAAAGGAAAATTACTGAACTTGTGATCTGGGCCAATAGATGCACTCTGGAGATGCGCCCCTGCTGGGGCTATCTTGAACGGACCTCTTGGCATAAGCACACACAGATCCTGCTGGTGACAGATACCTGCCTGTGTACCCACGACTGTAGATTCTGGCTTATTACGCTGGAGAGTCTGGAGGAGATCTCATCATCTGAAGTTTGTGTTCCTTGATGCTGCACCGCCTCTCTGTGGTGTGCTCCTGGCCACTGCTAATGCAAACAACTTCCTGTGCCAGTGATCACAGCTCCAGAATAAGTTTTACACATTTTGAGAATGGAGAAAGTAGGTAGGAGGATTCTCCTTTCCAAAGTGCTTTCTGGTAGCACTTCAGTACCTGGACTACACTGTGGTGTAGTCCACCATTGTGTATTCACTTCTAAACCCAGGGCACAGGGTATCATGTAGCATTGCCACAACGTGGATGGGTAGCCACATTCTCCAGATGATCCTGCCAGTCCACAGAGAGGAGGTGTCAGCATCCTCCTTTAAAGCCAGGATGATGAACATCACAGGGACTATGGGTCCTCCCGGGGCAGGCAGTAGACCTGTGCCTAAGTTTTCCCTGGTGCTCTCCCAAGGCCTGCATAGCAGCAGCCATTTTCACACCTGCAGGCCACCCTGAACATTTCAGCCACCGGCTTGTACACTCCAACAGTGCCAAGGCTGCCTTGACAGGGTGACAGCAACCTTCTCGGACGCAGATATAAGCAACCTCCCAAAATATCATCAAGGGTAGTGAAGTCAAGGCACTGGCTCTTGGCTAAAGTTTTCAGCTGTGCTGCTTTACATCCAAAAGCTGTGAACTAACCACTGATTATTCAGTGTCTTTGAGTCTAAGTAGTACATACATGTTAATATATTCCCTGCCCCTCACTCCCCTTTTTCTTCACCATTTTACTTCAGCCTCCTCAGAGTCAGGAAGAGATTCAGGCCACAGGTACTGTTGTGTAACTTGGCAACATGCAGGGTCAAATAGAAATAATGTGAGAAGCTAAGCAGGAACAAGAATAAATGACATGTTACCATGGTTGCAGTAACATGTACCACCATCTGCAGGAGACAGAAGAAAGGGCAGTGTGGCCCTTCCTGGACCACTTAGCATTCGTTCACAGTCAAGCGCACAATTTTTCCTTTCAGGGTTTCAACCCCATTCACGATAAATATATTGTATGTAGGGGACTGGTCAAAAGTTTGGCTGAAGTAAAACGTCCAAAGCACACATCACATTAATGCAGGTTCTCAGAACCACATTTCTTCTTAATGCAGAGCTAGTTCTAGTACAGATACATCTCAGGAAGATCTCTCTACTCAGTAGTCCCATGGTGATGCAACATTTTCTTTAGTTATTTTAAACTGCCTATTTAAGCAGACAGACAAACAGAAGCTAAATACAAAATAATTTTAAAACCTTTGCCTTTTCCTACTCAGTGTCCTAGATTTAATTTATATGTACATTATTTTGATCAAAAAGTGTAGAAGAGTATATATGCACATTTGTTCATATAAATTTTTTTGATCATGTTAAAAATTTAAGTCAGTTCTAGTCCTATGACACTTTTGAATTAAATTATTCACTGGGGAGCTGAGGAACAGTAACATTCAGTAAATAAACAAAATTTGATAATTAACAATATATTTACTCTCAGCTATATATATTCTTAACTATCAGTTATATAAAATAATACATATTCGATCATATATCTTTGTACACTCACTACTCTCAGGCTATTTTTATTTTGCCTGGATAGGTAGATCTCACTTGTGACCACATTACAGATTTGAGATGCACAGCACATAAGTCTTAACTTCTATTCACTTTCACGGATCAAACACCTTCCCTTCACAACACACATCTCAAGTTTGCTATATTGCTACGGAGGACTAAATAATTTTCTGAGCACAGATACAAAAGAGAATTACAGCTCTGTGTGTCCATAAGAAATCACATTTTTGGAAGAAAAACAATCCAAATGTTGCTCTAGAAACAGAACTAAACACAAACATCTCAAACATGAAATGTATTTCAGAGCATAATCAAGTATTTTCCTCCTGAATTACAATGGCCTGATGAAAATATTTGATGCATCTTGTAAGCAAAATCATTAATTATTGAACATGTCTTAAATCTTAACCATTGTACTTCCATAGATGATAGTGACAATAGTATTTTTATGCTACCCACTGTGCAGCAAATATTCAGCAGCATTGTGTTTTCCTGAAAAAAATAACTACCTTTACGGACATCAGAAATTGCTGACTAAATGGAGAAGAAACCAAAATGAAATTGATAAAAGTAGTTCACAGCTCACAGCAAACTAAAATTTAAAACTTGAAAAGAAACTAAAAGCCAAAATTGAAATACAACTGTGAAATTGAAGTTAACAACATTTGTTTCCCATTATTTTGAAGTTATCCACACTCATGTCAGGATCCTTACTGACCACAGAGCACAATTTTGGTTTTAAAGTCAGAAGTATAATGGGCCTGAGAAGTAAAGCCACATAAGGATGACAACTGAAAAAATACAGAGAGAGTAATTCTGTAGATGTCTTGCTTCTAAAAAGCAATCATATAATTTATCAATTATGAGCAAGAACTTTTCTCGTTAAGAAAATCTGATCATAAAAAATCCTACAGTGCCTGAATGCTCAAAATGGACTCAGTAAGTTTACTGAGCGAAGTATACACATCTGCAGTTAAAGAAAACAAGAAACAAAAGTAAGTAGTTACCTACGTAAGTTTCTAAATATATCTTACCAAAACTGATCAAGTGATATCTTTACACAAATAAGCATTTTGACCCATCAAGTACTACGACTCTCACCTAAGTCTTTTTTCACAACTATTAAAACTACAGCTTTTGCATACTGGAAGGACATTTTGTAAACTTAGTTGGCCACTCTAGTCTTAAGGTCTGAAGTTAAAATAGACATTGTCTTCTCTGGTGAAATCACTTTTTCCTTTATTAACTCGATGGTAAATTAATTAGAATAAGTGGTTTACTTTATTGACTCCAGCTGTAGGGGAAATACAGCATATCAAGTTTGGATTGTTGAATAGCTCTTTTTCATACTTGTTCATTAAACTGCTTCTGACAAAGTTGCTGTGCCTGAGAAGGCTGAGTTAGAAAAAAATTGGGGAGTTTAGATAAGAAGTCCATTGATGTGACACTCATTCTTCCCAGTGATCCCTTTTATGGATCTCTGAGCAGCAAAATGAAGTATTATTTCAATGCAAACAACTGAAGAGCAAGCCATTTTAAGCAGCACCACAAAAATAAAAGGCTCTGAAAACAAAATAAATGACAGTAACCATTTGCTGACGTAGCCATTAAAACGAACCATCTCCTTCTGGCAAAATATTTTAAGACAGTGCTGTAATGGTTCATGGATATATTTTGCTAATTTTTGCTGGCAAATTGTCAGAAGAAATGTCCGGTTCTATAGGTAATGGTACAAAAAGGTGACCTGGAATCTGGCTGACCTAAGGATTAAGAAGGCCAACAGCTTTGCCTTCCTTGCCTCCTGTCTCTCAAATAAGATGGGGAAGGACGTGAACATGCTTTGCTTACCACAGGAACCCAGATCTTCCTNTTATCTTTATGGAAAGAAAATATTTTTCTTCCAGTCCAAAAAAGATTAAAATCAAGATCTGAAACTTGTAAACTACTATGAAACCAGAACATGAGTCTCTGGTTAAGCCATAAGGACATCTTTAACATAGAGGCTGAGTCTATTTCATATGGAATATGCCCTTCCACAAGGTATCAGCATGATCAGAGGCTACCCGAGGGATCAGTTTCCACTACGGTTATTGATCCACCTCTACAAATATTTTCTGTTCTTTCTGATTTTCTGCACCACCATGTCTCTAGCCCATGTTCAGACCCTTGGAAGATACTGGTATATTTTAACAATGTCTTGCTCTTTGCCCATATACTGAAAGAAAACCTCACATCATATTATTATCACAACAAAACAGAAGAACCATTTTTTCCTGGTCCTAGAATATGTGTACTTGGCCACGGGACTTCTAACATCACCTGTCCTTTTGGATGCATTTTATATTATATTTCTTTCCATGCTAATGTTCTTGTTATGATTTATCCTCTGCTTTGGCAATATTACATTTAATCATAAAAGTTTACTGATGCAAAAGTCTTGAAAATGACTGATTGATTTCTGTTATCAAAGAAGCACAAATACATTTTTTCCAATAAAGTGAACCTTACAGTCTTGTGTTTCTGTTTGACAGAGACTTGCAATGTTCTCCTTGCATATTTTCATTTGAACTGATACAGACAGAAACAAACTGTTATGACTAACTGAGGATTCAGATTGTCAGATAATGACAAAATAACAGCAAAACCACTGTCTTTCATATTTTTTAAGACCATCAGTTCCCCTTATAAGCATTTAAATATACCACCCCACATTTTGTTATAAGCACATCTCTCTATTCTGTTCCTTTGTAGCCACAAACAAGTTTATTCATCAACCTAAAGCCCACTGTCAACTCTTTTCTAGCTACTGATTAAGTGAGGGTTATCTTATTGAAAAGAATATTATGACAGGTGTCATGGCAAGTGAGAGCAATGCCCAGGAATCCCTTTGTTAAAACAACTTCTGAAGGTCTGCGTAAAAGAGACCCTTGCTCCCACAAGATTGATGTTATTATTGTCCTTAGGTTTAGAGAAACATCACTAAAAATCATGCCTTAGAGACACCTTTAGAGCTATGCCACCCACTGGTAATGGTTGTTGCCTCGTTTCTGACAGAGGCTGTTATAATGCGGAGGGTGCAGCCCCTGCCGTGTCAGGAGGCTGGTGCCCATACCCAGACTTGCTCCAGCACTCCTGGCATTGCACTATGTGGTCCCTTCCAGGCTGTAGCTATGCTTTTTGGAGGTGAGGTAGCTGTGGTCAGTGGTGAAAAATAAAAGGATGACAAGAACTGAGCGCAAAGACTATAATAAAAATGAATGCAGACCTTATCCTTGAGGTAGATAGTATTTTCATGGAGCACAGACCAAAAAATCCCCAAAACACAAGCATGCCATCTCAAACAAGAAATCCACAGTGGTGGTAAAAAACAACAAAACCAGAGATGCTGAAAACAGAAACCACTTCTTGATTTACATTGCCTGTTTTCTTTTAAATCCATGTTTGGTATCTCAGAGCACAATGTAAGTTACAGAAAAAGCTTTTCTGGCAGATTAATATGAAATACTTTGAAATCCAGTCTGTGTCCTGTCTTTCCCAAGTTTGCCACTTAAACACCATTGAGCATTGCAGCACAAATGGTTTTATGACTGAGATCCCTAATGAGATTCAGCATAAGAAGAAAAGAAACATGGTAAGTCAGTAAGAGACTGGTAACTGTCAACAGGCACAGAAGCACAAGAGAAGTGAGAATTTGCCATCCAAGGTAGAAAGGGCTATTTGGAAACTTCTGCTCAGGTACCAGTGGGTCCTCACTAGTTTTCAGCAGATGGCACTACAGTCCTAGTGTTGGACTTTATATGTGCAAGATACTTGGACTACCAGAAAAGGACTGCCTCCCTGTTTATGCATGTGGCTTCAAAAAGGGATTTCACACTTCGTAATTGTTTGAGAAAGAATGGCCAAGCAGAACTAATTCTCCATATGAATGCAAATTGTTCTCAAATTGTAGAAGTCAGCAAATGTTTACTGTCATAAGCAAATTATCAATTATTTTGCAAATGTAATCTGAATATGGTCTATTTTAGAAACATATTGTGAAAATATCAGTGTCAGATAACACTAGTTATTTACTAGAACACTGTGAGCTGTCAAACAATATAAAAGCTTTGGAGAAAGAACAAAATCTCTTTTGGCATATACACCTATTAAGACTAAAAAGCAAATGTAAATTGCATAGATTCTATTAGGGTCTTAAAAGTCAAACACACTTTAAAAGAAAATAACATAGTCTACCGAGCAAAGAGAAAACGAAAATAAACATTTTTTCCTGCTGAGAACAATAGGCATTACAATGGAAGAAAAAACCACCCTTATCTAGGGCAAGGACAACTTTCAGTGGTGATGACACGAAATTTCAAGCTATTCTTTTTAATTACAGGAGGTAAGCTCTCCATGCATATTATAAATACATTTTCATTTGTTTTAGAAGCTTGCTTCTTCAGGTAGATGCAACTGTTCAAAGAAAATTAGTTCAGCTGACTAAAAGCCCAATTTCAAAAAGCCCAAACCTCTAGAGAGTTCAGCACTGATTAAAATAATAGTTTTGAATGCCACCTGACCAAGGCGTTTTGATACTATACAGAAAGGGTGCACTGTGATTCATGGTAGATTATTATTCTCACTCCCAGTTTAGGTCTTCAACTACTTGGGATTACATTGCACGCCTAAACTGCAATATCTACTCCAGGTGCATCGACATTGACAAAATCCTTGTTTGAGTCATCTCAAAGAAAGTAAGAATGTGACAATCAAAAACCCCAACACTGCTTCAGTTTTTTAAAATTTGATGTGAATTTTAAATGAAATTTTCACCTTCTTTCCTCCTGAGACTTTTGTGGTTTTCATGTTCCTATAGAGACCAGACTCTCTAAGATGTTAAAGTAGTAAAGTTTTTATAAAATGCAAATTCCAACTCTTCCCCCAACTCCCGCCATGATTTTAAGCAGAAATATTTACCCTAGATGAGGAAAGGAAAATTGCTAGTGAAAAGTTTAAAAAAAGAAAGAAAGAAAGAAAATGGTACACTAGGGCAGTTTCCCAAATGCCACAGATGATCAAAGAAAATATATTATGACTGTGTATGTCAGAATCAGTTGAAAGTCCTAAGAATAGCATCATAGAAGATGCCCTACATCTATACTCTGATAAAAGAAGCCTTAGTATTCTAACATGACTGAAACACAGCAGATGCATTTCATAAAGGTCTGCTAATCAAGTTAGAGCAGAGATGCTTCTGCTTACATAGAAAGCAGGACAGGTAAACTTTTCTCCTGCATGAATTTAAATTTTAATCAGTTTTGCAGATTTCACCACGCAGCTAGTATGAGGCCATTGTTGAACCACATGAAATACTTAGCACCAGATCATGTTAAGATACTTCCTTATACTCCAAAGCTGTTCTTTACTGCCTTTCATGGTCCAGCATCCTCTGATGTGTTATTTGTTACTAAAACTCTCTGTCATGACAGCAGGATTTCTATGATCAGCTTTCTACGGGGAAACCACTCAGAACCCAGGCTAAGTGCTGTTGATTCTCTCTATGTACCAGATCATAATCTGCAGAGAGACTTCAACAAACTACAGGGCTGGACAATCACCAACCACATGAAATTTCACAAGAGGAAGTGCTGCATTTTGCACCTGGGATGGGTCAGCCCTGGATGTACGGATAGGCTGGGGAATGAGAGGCTGGACAGCAGTGCTGTGGAGAGGGATCTGGGGGTCCTAGTTGATGGTGAGCTGAACATGAGCCAGCAGTGCCCTGGCAGCCAGGATGGCCACTCATGTCCTGGGGGGCATCAGGCACAGCATCAAGGGAGGGGATTGTCCCACTCTGCTCTGCACTGGGGTGGCCTCACCTTGAGTGCTGGGGGAAGCTTTGGGTATCACAATGCAAGAAGGATATAAAGCTATTAGAGGGTGTCCAAAGGAGGCCACGAGGATGGTGAAGGGCCTTGATGGGGAGCCTTGCATGGTGCAGCTGAGGGCACTTTGTTCATTCAGTCTAGAGAAAACGACACTGAGGGGAGACCTCACTTCAGTTACAACTTCCTCACAAGGGCAAGAAAATGGGCAGACACTCTTCTCTGTGGTGAGCAGTGACAGAGTCCATGTGAATGGCCTGAAGTTGTGTCAGGAGAGGTTTAAGCTGGATATTAGAAAAAATTTTCTCACCCAGAGGGTGGTTGGGCACTGGAACAGGCTCCCCAGGGAAGTGCTCACAGCACCAACCCTGTCTGGGTTCAAGAAACATTTGGACAATACTCTCTGGCACATGGTGTGACTGTTGGGAATGGTTCTGTGCAGGGCCAGGAGCTGGACTTGATGATCCTTGTGGGTCCCTTCCAAATCAGCTTATTTTGTGATTCTGTGATCTGAACAACAAAAGCAGGAATTAAAGCAATGCCAGCCAGTGGTTCTTTTTTGGATTTCAAGAGACTTCAACTAAAGAATGAGAAGGATTAATTTGTGCTTTGGAAAATATTTCTGAAAAGATTTCTTTTCCTTTGCTCAGATGAACTCCTCAGAGGACACCAAATTTGTACAGCACTGGGTATTTCTTAAGATCCAACTTGGGCATAATTTCTGCTTACCAAGGAAGCACTGTAGGAGATAAAAGCCAGATAGGAAAAATTCTCTTCTCTTTTGTAAAGAGCCATTTTACGTTGGATTAGTTTAAGGTTGTATTTTAGTTCCTTTTTAGTCAGGTTGTCTGGTTTTTTCAGTGTTCCATCACCCAGCTAGATAAATACAACTTTTCTTAAAACTAGCTAAGAGTAAAGCTAAGACTGTTTGAGGCTTTGATTTGCCTAATGAGCTCTCATTCTGAAATACGCAATTCACATTACCTACTATATTTACTTCATATCCATTCTCATACAGCAATTACTTTCCATTTTGTTACTTGATTTTTAGTGCTTTTTTGCCTGTTACCCTGGAAATAGCAGCATTTATTGGTTTATATATGTTTATATCACAGCTCAAACAAGTATTTTTGTTACACATGGCCCCAGAAAACTTTGTTAGCTTTTTACTAACTGATTCACTACCTAGATTATAGGGCAAACAATAAAAGGATCTGGTAAGGCACTTACTGCACTGAGTTCTCACATAAGTCACATATGTGGAGCTCAACCAGTACCAAGCCCAGAAGACGTAACTTTTTGACATGTTGCAGCACATCAAAAAATGTGCTAGCACATATTGATGACATTTAGTAGATTTTTCTGTGGGCACCTTCTGACACACATACTCCACTTCTAGGCTGTATTTGACCTGAAAGGAAATTCACCTTTAACAGATCACAGCTATTTGAAAAAACACTCTCAAACACTACTTTCAGATGCTAAAAATAGGAAGTGGAATTGTCACAAAACAGCATAGAAAGGAAAATAGTGGTTTACAAGCTGGTACACATTAAATGATTGTGTGACCTTTTTGCAAACAGAGGGAAGCCTTTGAGTTACATAAGCTTGGCTATGTCTGTGTTCTGAGGTACCTGAAGAATTATGTAAGTTTTAAGGGGTTTTTTTTTGTTTGTTGTTGTTGTTTTTTTGTTTGTTTGTTTTTTATGAACTGAATTTCTTCTGCATCTGCCTTGCTCCCAGGACATTCTCCTAAATAATCAAAAGACTGTTTACAGTTATGGCAGCACAGATTTCAGCAAAAATATTAATCTGCCCAAACTCTGAATATCTTGTTGAAGGGTGAGTGATCACTGATCAAGGTATTAACCTCCTAGAACTTACCACTAAAACATCTGTAGGCCAGGTGGTACAGTTGTTATATAATACATGGTTATAGTTTTCCTAAAAAGAATTTCCTAGTTACCTTTCTTATTTTTTAAGTTAGAATTATTTTTATGTAGAATAGTAAGAAAAATAATTTATAAGTAAAATATTTGGCAGGACAAGACATAGAAAGCCATTGAAACTGGATGACACATTCAAGAAGTTCTTTATATATTTATAAGATATGTATAGGTGTATATAAATATTTATACATTTATGGTTGCTATCTGGTAATTAAAGCAGTTGGTATGCCAGAAAACTCTGAGATTTTAAACAGTGAAATAAAGCAGTTGTAGGCTTATAGGATCACTGAGTTTGGAAGAGACATTTAAGATTACCCAGTCCAACCACCAACGCAGCATTGCCCTAAACCCCATCACCCAGTGCCAGATCCAGATGCCTCGTGAACACCTCCAGGGGTGGTGACTCCACCGCCTCCCTGGGCAACCTATTCCAATGTATGACCAACCTAACAGTGACAATTTTTTCTAAAATCTAATCTTAATCTTAAGGCCATTTCCTCTTGTCCTCTCACTGCAGGCACAGTAGCGGACACGGGCCCCCACCTCACCATGACCTCCTTTCAGGAAGTTGCAAAAAGTGATGAGGTCCCCGTGAGCCTCCTTGAGACTAAACAACCCCAGCTCCCTCAGGTGTCCCTCATGAGAGATGTTCTTTAGTCCTTTCAGGACCCTCGTTGCCCTTCGCTGGACATGCTCCAGCCCCTCAGTATCTTTTTTAAAGTGAAGGGCCCAGAACTGAACACAGACTTGAGGTGTGGCTCCCCAGTGCCCAGTACAGGGGCATGATCACTGCCCTGGTCCTGCTGGCCATGCTGTTCTTGATACAGGCCAGGATGCTATTGGCCTTCTTGGCCACCTGGGCACACTACAGGTTCATATTGAGCCAGAAATGAAAAAAAAAAGAAAAAAAAAAAGAAAATTGAAAAAGAAAAAAAAAAGAAATTAAGTAATATACTTGACAAGTAGAAATGAGTTTGTTCCATACCCATGGTAACTTCTGGACAAAAGTCTTGACTTTGGCCATGCTACACAGGGCTATGGTAAAACTGCTTACTCTAATTCAAGGATAATCTGTAACCAGTAGGTATTTCTGCATACTCAGAACAGGAAGTCTTTAATTTTTTTACCAAATCACAGTTCTGCTCTTGTAAAAAGTTTTGAGAAGAAACAACAGCCATTTGCAAGTCCTGTCCCTCAAAAATAACATTCCACCCTGTTATGTCTATGAGATACCCAAGAGTAATTGCCCAGTGCTTATGTTTTCTCTGCAGCGTCTCCCTTGATGCTTCACTGCAGATAACACACTGGATTTTTCTCAGAAAGCATCAAAACTGCTGTGCTCTGGGAGTGTGACAGTATGACGGACAAAATTTTATGGCATTGAGGGGTATTGCATGCATCTGCTTAGAGCTGGACTAGACTCTTGCTTCCTGAACTTGTAGGAATGGAATAAGTCTGTTTCAAGGAGATTTCTATGCTACAATTTAGTGATTTTTAAATGATACATCTCTCTCAGGCTATGTCCATTGTTGTCTGAGATTTAACACCTTATGTGGCTGGTCTCTCCTGTGGCAGACTCTTGGCACCTGAGGAGTGCTAGAGTGTTACATAACTTTTTTCTGAAAAGAAAAAAATTCTGTGTCTGCCTCGTAACAACCGATAAAACTCTTCCTTTTAGTTAGCAGTGTTCTCTCCTTGCAATTCAGCCAACAAAAGGCTGAGCCCATCACTGGTAGTGATGCGATAATGAATTTAAGAAGGAAAAAACCAGCTGCACTACTGCAGCCATAAAAGTGAGAATATGTGACAGCAAAAACTCTGCAGACACCAAGGTCAGTGGAAAAGGAGGGGCAGGAAGTGCTCCATGCTGGGTTAGAGATTCCCTTGCAGCCCAAAGTGAAGCCCATAGTAGCTTTATTCCTGCAGTCCCTGGGGAAACAGACATTCACCTGCAGCCTGTGGAGGACCATATCCCAAAGCAGGTGGATGCTCAAAGGAGACCGTGACTCCATGGGAAGCCTGCACTGGAGCAGGGTCCTGCAGTACCTGGGGAGAGCGGAGCCCACACAGGAGCAGGTTTGCTGATAGAACTTAAGACCCCACGAGGAACTTAAGGTCCCCACACTGGAATAGCCTGTTCCTAAAGGACTGACCCCATGGGAGCCCCCCCAAGACGGGACAGCTTGTGAAGAACCGCAGCCAGTGGTGAAGTTGGTGAAGTTTGTGGAGGACTGTTTCCAGTGGGAAGGACCTCACACTGTGGCAGGACAACAGTGTGAAGAGTTGTCCTGGTTTGACAGGAAGGGAGTTTTTTAAGGAAGGTGTAGTCAAACCAATCATGGGTTAGAAGAGAATATTGACATCTGGTGTGGCCACTAAGGAGATGTGTCACCTCTGAGAACATGGGGAGATAAAGGAGAGAAGCCCAGAGGCACTTCCTTTTGTGTTCCGGCTACTGAAAGGAGCAGATCTCCTCCCTCACCCAGCC
>WEIT01042064.1:0-10100 GCA_013389985.1 Dryoscopus gambensis | reverse complement strand
CACAAGGATCATCAAGTCCAACTTCTGGCCCTGCACAGGACCATCCCCAAGAGTCACACCAAATAGAAGATGATTCCATTAAAAGAGTAACTAAAGCAGCTGCTCCTTTGCACACCCCATGTAACTGCTTCCAACACGGCACAGAGTTACACAGAAACAGCCAAATGAATATGAAATTTCTCAGTGAGAAATGAACATACGTGTGAAATCTGTACTATGGAACCCTTTCCACACGAAGGAATAAGGAGAAATAAGATCAGTATTTCTGAAAAAAAGCATAGACTGTTGTAACAGTGCTTTGCCAGAAAGTGCATGGAGTCCGTGAAAACTTGAATAAATTGGAAGGAAATGTTTGTGGCTTTTTTAATAGAAAAACAAGATTATAGAAATAAAATTATCTAAAAGGTGCACATTATTAACTACATTTTCCAAATAATTTCAGAACAAGACTAACTTGTTCAATAAAACTTCTACAAGACAAAGTGGAAATTCTACCAACAAGACAAAGTTATCCTATAAAGAAATGTTTTGTGAAAAAAGAATTGCAAGTGAGTTAACATTACCAACTGCTCTTACACTTTAAAGATCCATGCAGTTTATCATGTCATTGTGATTGCGGCTGGATGGCAGAAATACAGACCTTGGAATCTAAAACCCTGCTAAGCTGCTAATGAGCCTTAGTCAAGGCTGCAAAATCAATTGCAGTAGACAGGTTTATATATTTCCTTATAATATAGTACAAAAATATTTCTACTTAAAATAAAGGATCTGAAGAATAATAAATTCAGTTCACTATTACTGAAATTGAGTTTTTCCTCTTTGAATTTTTATTGAAGACTGACCAAACAGTATATTCTGGTACAAGACATTTAAATCTCCTTAGTTTTTTGGTGTGAGGGGAAACCTCACATAGCACTACTCTGTATGGATCACTAGTTATCTGTGATTTTTAGTGTTAATTAATCATTAATTAATGACTTAGCTAATCCCTGCCTAACTTAGGGCTACAATAATTTTGAATTAACATATTATAAACTACTACAGTAATTAAGAAAATTTTCAATTCACTGTATGTATGTCCCTGTGGTGATTTTTGTATATGTCAAGAAAATACATATTAACACAGACTTAAAAACCCTGATAAAATATAAATGGCCCATAAAATAATTAATTATTGTCACATTCTTAATGGAATGAAGGGATATAATGCTTAAAAAAAGTCTTCCCAAAACCAACAAAAACATTAGAAGTTGTGGTAGATAGAGAAAAAAATAGATATTGAGGAATTATTAAAACTCTTCTATAGCAAAAGTGGTTTTTTCCAAAATTTTTGAGACTGAGTAGAAATGTCACTTGCAGGTGAATGTGGTGAATTTAATTTTTCACCTGTCAGAGAGGGACTGTCACCCACCAGCATGCTTAGGAGCAGGGTTTTCCCTTCCCATCCCATGTGGGTGGGTGACACTAAACCTCTCTGCATATGCAAACGTTCACTGAAGTACAGAATGGAAATTCAGTCCTTCCATTGCCCTGAGAACACTTTTACCTGCACTCCAGTACTTTTCCTCTTACCCTCAGTGTCTTTTCTTTGTTAGCTGATGTAAAGTGGGCCTAAAATTCTGCAAAAATGTTCCCTTACCTCCAGAGGTTGAATTAAATATGTTAAAGAGCAGCTATTTCTCCAGTATAAAATCTGACCTGATGAAACTGATAATCATAGTAAATAAATAATAATAATAACAACAGTCATCATCATCAGAATGACTTACTGAGACTTTGGACAGTTTTCAAGGGGGATAGTAAGGCAACACCTATATTACACTTCTGACTCTAAGAAACACTAAATAACTTAGATTAAGTAAGCAAATGTTGACTCCTCTTTCCTATATCCTGAAAAAATAATCTAACCAGCAGACAGGTAAGAAGGGTGTACCAGCCTTTACTTTGATTTGCCTTTCTATTGCCAGCAATAGCAAGACCAATGGAGTAAAAATGAAGCCATTTTTAAAAATTCTGTTCAGAAAGATATCTTTAAAAAAATATATTTTTCAGAATATTTTTTATTAAGTTGACAGTGTTTTCATTTGAGCTAATTAAATCTCATCAACTTAATGCAATGCAGTATGTACAGTGCAGTATGCTTTCAAACATTGGCTTTTCAACACTTGCTTATTCTATACAAGATCTTACACTATGAAGTGTTTGTCATGAAAAAAAATTAAAAATTACATTATTGAAGAATTGTTAGACAAGTAATTCTAAATTTTGGAGAAAACAGTCATTTTAGAGGCAAATGACTGAAGGAGGACCTCGTTAGTGTCTGTAAGTATCTGCAGGAAGGGTGTCAGGGAGCCAGGCTATTCTTGGTGGTGTTAAGTAATAAGACAAGAGTCAATGGACAGAAACTGATGCACAAGAGGTTCCACCTGAATATGAGGTAGAACTTCTTTACCCTGCAGGTGACCATGCACTGGAACAGATTGCCCACACAGAGGCTGTGGAGTCTCCCTCACTGGAGATATTCAAGAACTTTCTCGACAAAATCCTGTGCAGTGTGCTCTGGGATGATGCTGCTTGAGCAGAGGAGTTAGACTAGAGGACCCACTGTGGCCCCATCCTAACTCATTCTGTGATTCTGTGAAATTGCCACTTCTGCTAAAGATCTCCATTGTACTGATCTTTTCCCTTTGCTTTTCTTTTTCTCTATAAATTTAATTCTTTTTGTTCATAACTTCCCTATCTTCCTTCTACAGAAAGCGAACTGTTTTAATGAAATATGCCACTTCCCTCAGTTTTTCTTAGAAGTGTGTATATCACCAGGAAAGATAAATCTTAAATGTTCCTTTTTTATTAATATTATACATACTACATTCTTTCCATAATGTTGGGGATGTGAAAAAATGTCTTTAATTTCTACAGACAAAGGACTTTATTGACAATTTCATATTAAATATACTTCATTACCAGCTGTCAAAAATTCTCTAAATAAAAGATTTTTGGATTAAGATCAGAGCCCTGCAGTAAAAGCACTAAGAATTCCTTATATTCAGTGAGGTATGGTCTGTTCCATTTGTTTCTGAGTACATCCCACTTACAGGCATGCTATATCAATAAATGCCTGTAACAGCAGCTCTCTTTAAACTCTGATGCATTGATTTTCCCTGGATATGGATTTCATAGGTATTTTTTAATAGGTTCATGAATAACAATGAGGTTCTAAATAACTGCAAATATTTGTTAATACTGGCTTATTTATCAGTTGTCTAGGGGTTTGAAAATCTTTAAAAATCTATAGTTCACGCAGTCTTAGAAAATAATAATTTGAACTATTTTCTATACCACAGATTACAGTTTTCCAAAGTGTTCTTTTGCTGTAACTGTCCGGCAAATTCATATAAAAGGCCACGCTTAGTTCCTTATCTATCCCTTTAGAGTATTTGAGATAGCTCTTTCCCATGAAAAACCCCGTAACTTTCTCACTTTTGATATCAGCATTGGTTAAGACAATACGCTTCAGTTTTTTCTGCTGCTTTGTAGCAGCAGTAGCTTTCTACTTATAGCCACTGAAAATAATGAAAAATAATGTAGATATGCTATTTGTAAGAAAATATAACTAGAAAGACAAATGGATCTATGCTATATAATATGCTGACTTGAGCAGGCTGCAGGGAAGGACAGAAACTTATATCCATCCCAGGCACAAGAACAGGCTAGGCAGGAAATGGATTGAGAGCAGCCCTGTGAAAAAGGACTTGGAGGTGCTGGTGCATGAGAAGGCAGATGTGACCCAGCACTGGCAGCCCAGAAGGCCAACCACACCCAAAAGCAGCATGGGTAGCAGGGTAAGGGAAGGGATTCTGCTCCTCTGCTCTGCTCTGGTGGGAGCCCACCTGCAGTGCTGCATCCAGCTCTGGGGCCCTGACATAAGGATGTGGACCTGCTGGAACAAGTGCACAGGAAGGCAACAATGATGATCAGATGGTTGAAACACCATGACTAAGACAGGCTATGAGACTTGGGGTCACTGAGCCTGGAAAAGAGCAGGTTTCCAGGAGATCAAGGAGCAAATTCCAGTCTATAAAGAGGCCCCACAAGAGAAGTGGAGAGAGACCTTTTATAAGGGCACGGAGTGATAGGAAAAGGGGGAGTGGCTTTAAACTGAAAGAGGACAAGTTTAGATTAGATATTAGGAAGACATTCTTTACTCTGAGGGTGGTGAGGCAGTGGGACAGTGCCCAGAGAAGCCGTGGATGTCCCATCCCTGGAAGTGTTTAGGGTCCGGTTGGATGTGGCTGTGAGCAGCCTGGTGTAGTGCTAGGTGTCTCTGCCCATGACAGGGGGGCTGGAACTAGGGGATCTCTAAGGCCACTTGCAATCCAAACTATTCTATAATTCTGTGATCTCTTACTGGACCACAAAAAGAATATGCCTATTAAAAGTAATGGTGATCTCAATATACCAGGACCAATTCAAATTCTGCTGAAGAACTAAAACACTATTTCCTTCTTGCTCCTTTCCTCAACCAGCTTTTCGACTTTGTGAGCTTCTTCTTTTTCCCTCTCTGAAATACCTTTAGGCTTTACTGATTCAGTTTTGTATACACAAGCATCCCAAAGGGATTAAGTTGTATTAATACCACTGATTTAGTCCAAACAGGGATTCCTATTCTTTCACATTCTTTTACTATTTTTCAGACTGCCTGCACTCTTAATTTTCTACCTCATGTTCCTGCTCAGTTGACACAGTAAGAAAAAGCCACAACACCTTTCTTTGTTTATGCTGTGCTGGACCCACTAATTAGAACCCCAAAGACTCAAGCTAACAGCTAAATTTGACGTCTCATCAAAATATCATGGAAAGGTTCATTACCCTGATGCACATTAGAGCTGCCACACTTATCTGGAATTCAAAATGAAAAAAGAATACAGAGGAAACGCAAAAAACCAATTTTCAACATAACATTTAACAGGAATAGAGAAGTGTTAACAGGTACTCAAGAATAGACACCAAGTGATAACATGAAGTCTATATTGTTCATCAAAAAGCCTGGAAGAAAAAACCCAAAACAAGAAGCAGGATTCTCTAAGTAAATGGTGTACAAAGTCTGTAAAATATTCTCCAGCATTTTACTGTTTGTACTTCAAGGCTTTATATTGCTTAAGGCTGACAAGAAAAACAGCATTTGTAAAATATAGAAATTTGATGATTCTTGACAGAAATACTTCTGGGAGTAGTTACCAGCTGTATGCTTTGTCTTGCACATAATCACTCCTCATCTTAAACAAGGAATGCTGGCCTGATTTTTAGGAAGAGCATTCAATGCAGCTGCCAGGAGAGGAAGCAGGGGACCACTCTGTGCCCTCTGCCGTACAGATGCTCTCTAGAACCTCGACATTCAGCTGTTACACGATCCAGAGATGTTCTGGCAACACCTCCTTTCCCCTGCTAACAACATGAACAGCCAGAAGAAAGCAGAAGCTGCTGCAGCAGTTGCTTCCCACGAAAGGATTTGCTCACAGGTGGCACTGCCTGCTCTTTTGGCCTCATAGCAGCTGCCTGCAGGCACAGGAACTCCCATGCTCTCAAGCCAGGGTGCAGCCCCTCTGCAGGCTCCTCTGCTTCCCCCTGCGGGCCTCCTGTCAGGGTACAGAGATGCCAGTCTTCAAAATACCCCCACAAACTTTGCTTCCTCCTCAAAACCCTCATGCTGAATGCACATATAGGTCTCCAGCTATATCTCTGCTTCCAACGAGCTAGCCCAGCTCGGACTCCTGCTTCAGCAGGGTCAAAATTTTAGTCAGGCATTGTGAGCTCCCTGAGAGCGCTACATCTCACCCTGGCATTAAGCTACAAACAATATGCAGTGGCTGGGATGGGACAAATAGCTCTGCTAATAAGCTCAGATACTAGATGGATTTAAAAAAAGTAACAGGTAATTTCCTTCTTTCATAGTATTTTGCAACTCTATGCATTGCTTTTTTCATGAACTAACAGAATGGAATAGACATGCTAACACAAGAATGTTTGGTTAAAAATAGAATAATTTGAACAAGGGACAATTTATCACAAATAAGTCCCTAGAGGCTGTGGTCAAAATTTACAATGTGATGAACTCTTCAAATTACATTTAATTGTAATTTTTGTTTTTGCAAATTGCAATTGTAATTGCAATGTTCCTAGCTCAGTAATAGCACAACTGAAAAAGAAACTGCATAAACCCCTTAATTTCTTCCCTATCAGATTTTCAAATGTATCTAAATAATTATCAATATTGCCATAGAAATGTACTATAGAAACAGAGGGTGAAACAGATTCTTATTGGGTAATGGCTTTTATGAAAATTCATTCAAACAAAATTAAGATTTTGGATATTAGCTTCAACACGGTGGAAGTCTGGCCCTCAAATTAATCTAAAATGCAAACTTTCTTCGTACCTCTGACATAAGAATTACTAGGAGGCAGTGTATCATTTTATTAAGTAGGACCCAAAATTAGCCAATTGTCTAATATTAAATAAGTCCTCCCTACAATGGCACATCTTAAATATTATTAGTACATGTAAGTTGTTTAGTTGCTTTTAATGGCACACCAGTCTACCCTCAGAGGTAAACCAAGGACAACCCGTGAGCCCTACAGCTAAAGGAAAGATTTGTGAATATTGGACCCCAAATTGAGGCTGCAGAAAATAAGTGCAGAGGTGAGTGTGCATTAGAAAGGGGATCACCAGAAGCCACTTCTCAGGGAATATGTGAAAGTGCCTAATATGGAATTTTATGACAGATAGATTTCAAATGAAATTGATATGTTTATCTTAGAAGGAACAAGGGTGTATTACACGAGGTCAGTTGAAGATGAATATTTTGCAAAGGTATCTAACTAGTCTACTGGGTGCTTGCATACAAATTATTTAGATAAAAGCCCTGGAAAGACGTGTGAGGAAGTTTGACAGTGAATTTTCACTGACTACTTTAAATCTTTTCCTTAAGGACAGTAGAGTAGTGGGAATGGAGATCTGAAGGTGAATATAAGACAACTCATAGATACAAGCTCAGAATAAGTTAAGTAAGCTGGCATCTGTTGGGCTGGTCTTCAAAACATGTCATTTTGCTTAAGGAAAGAAATAAAAGAAATCACATACTAAGAAGTAAGAGTAACAGAGAGGAGCAAGATTATCTGCAGACCATAACTAGCAGCACAAAAACCCCGCAACCTATAAATAGCCTAAATGCATGTGGTTTAACCCCAGTTAACAAATAAATACCATGGAGTCACCAACTAACTCCCCTTGCTCCGTCCGGTCTGCAGTGAGATGGGGAAGAGAAGAGGAAAAAGATAAAACATGTGGGTTGAGATAAGAATAGTTTAACAATTGAAATAAAGAAAAATATAACAAATAATTAAATAAATATAATTATCAAAGTAAGATTAAGATTAAGAATAATGAAAAAGGTAGAGAGTAAGAAACCCCCCGAACCCCACAAGTGATGCACACTACAACTGTTCGCCATTTGCCGATCGATGCCCAGCCTGGCCCCCAGCAGTGATCTGCAGCTCCCAGCCAAATCCCCCAGTTTACATGCTGGGCATGACCATCTCAATCCATGAGCATGGAATACCTCTTTGGTCTGCCCAGGTCAGCTGTACTGGCCCTGCTTTCTCCCAGTGTTCTGTGTGCCTAATCACTACTCACTGGCAGAGCATGGAAAACTTGATTTAGGGTAAGCACTGCTTAGCAGCAACTAGAACGTCAGTGTGTTGTCAGCATTATTCTCATAGTAAATCCAAAACACAGCACAAAGCCAGCTACCAGGAAGAAAATTAACTTGATCCCAGCCAAAATCAGAACAGTGAGATAGGACACATCCTTTAAAACATCGTGGCTAGACCTCATTAGATCTAAGCACGGTTTCTTGTCAATCTGTTTTGATCAATTTAGATTAAATTTAGAATCTATATAATTGATAACTTCTTTGAATTTATTCAGAGAATGAACTTTACTCTATGCTTATGAATTTCTGTAATTGAGCTTCTAAAGACACACATTTATTTACCCAAAGCCCTAGACAATTCCTTTAGGGATAATAGAATAATTTTCTCTTCGTTAAATGAGTAAAGTGGAATAAAAGCAGAACTCACTGTAAGAAAAAGAAGTTTAAACTGTTCTTTCTGAAGTTATTTTCCATATTTACTCCAGCAAATTTTTGTTATGGCTAGATATTGGTACCATGTAAAATTTGGACAGCATCAGCAAAACACAAGGAACCTTATGAATAAGGAAGTTACTTAAACTTCACTTTGAGAATACAGTTTAAATAGCCCATACACACACACAAGACATAGAAGAGGACAGCAATGAAAAATAGCAACAGGAGCAGGGCTAAACAGGATTGTGTAATATCCTAGTAATGTCACAGACTATTTATATTTATGATTATCTAGTCTGATGACATTTGCTACATGAAGAATGGTGCAGGAAAAGCCTCAGAAAAGATGCACCTTTAAGAAAAAGTTGTTAAAAAATAAACAAACAAAGAGTACTCATGTATGTTGTGAAAGACTTAAAGTATTATTATGGTATAAATGGAAAACCTGGATCACAAAGAATCAATTAAAAGGATAATTCTCAAAAGCAAAGACCTTTTATCCAACCAAAGCATGTGTTGTCGAATGGGTTTTTTTTTGTGTTCAGGTTCTTAAAAAAAAAAAGACCACAACACAAGATTTTACAGATACATATGGAAAACTTACTTACTAAAATTATTGTTTTCAGTCCAAATTCATGCAGTTTGCAATGAGAAATACTTATTCCTTAAGAGAGGGGCGAAAAAAAGTTTAATGAACCATAACTGAGAATACTGAAATCGCAGCCAAGAGCTGGAACCATGCCAAGACCCAAACCTTCAAGCCACAAAAAGTTAGTACCTAGCAGGCGTTTACTTGCCCTGAGAAGCAGGGCAGACCCTGTAGAAGGAGACACTCTGTTCATGGGATAAGTACAATGCTTATGGCTGAAGATGTCTTGGTTTTAAGACTGAAATTTGATCAAACAGGCTGCTTTAGTTTTTACAGTTAAAATGGTGACCTACCATGAAAACATACAAATGAACTGAAGAAAATTAACTACGAAAGAAATGGATTTTGCAAGAGTAAATGGATTTGCAAGAGCCGTTCCAAGCATAAGCTTTTGGGAAAAAAAAACCCCAACAACAACCAGAAATAAGGGGAGGTAAATGTATGGTGGGATGGAAGAAGGAGAATTAACATAAAATGAATGTAAAAGCCTGTAATTGAGTAATAAGGACTCTTGACTACAGCATGAAAGGAGCTGTAGACAGTTGGTGTCGCCTTCAATTCAAAGAAACAAATTGTTCCCAAGGGATTGCAGAGCAATGATCTAAAGTTATTCAGACAGAACTATTTAGGAATTCTGAATTCCTGGTATTTCTATATAAACTCATTGATCACAAAGTAGGAACAAATAAAATCTGCCTCCTGCCCTCCCATTAAAAATGTCAAACAACAGCTACTCCAAGAACTAACCTTTCTTGACCACCTTGGGAAATAGTGATTTAGGCAACTGATGGCTGACTTTGCAGACCAGCTGGTGATTGAAGGAGTCACAGTGTAATTAGTGGATTCCTTTCAAATCTGCACATCTGCTTAGCACTGATTTTCTCTAGGGTTAATGCTGACATGACAGGGAGCTGGGCTCGGGGACTGAAGCCATCCCGTTGTTCCTAGGCACTGTGTTCCTGTCATAGACATTCTATCACATAACCCCCCGACTGAATAATGGGATATGTCTTTAGAGAAGCACAGGCTTCACATCTACAATTCTCATTGTAAGGCTGTTTCAAAATATAACTGTTGATAAAGAGACAGTATTGTTTCCATCCCCCTAACATACGAACTATTCTGTATTTAATAAGGCTCTGCTTTTTTTACCATCTGTTTCTCCATCAGTTGTCATACATATATTTTAAAAACATCCTTTAGACCCTTACAGATCATCAAACTTCCTTTTCCTACACGCCTTTCAAGTTTGGCAATACAACCTGCTATAGGGCTTTGTAAAATAAAATAAACAAACAAAAACTAAA
>WEIT01042062.1:36175-57741 GCA_013389985.1 Dryoscopus gambensis | reverse complement strand
CACCTTCCCCCATGTCCCCTCGCCCCTGTACAGAAGATGCATTAAGTGTCTTCCCCTTCTCTATTCATGTTCTCAACCTGTTCCACTACCACAGAATCCAAACATCTAAGCCACTTAATACTATAATAGCTTCTAACAGAGTCTTTCTAGGGATTTTTCTGCTAACAATTATGTTGCAGCAGAGATTCTTATGCTCTGTGGAAAATAACTGTGACATATATGTGGAAAAGATGGGAGAAGGTATCAGACACCGTGAGAAGTGACAGCTGAACAGCACTTGAAACTTCTTGGATATATGCAAGATGGCAACAAGATTTCTCTTTAGCTGCATAAGAGAATTCTTACAAGCACACCAGTGTGAATCTTTCAAAAGCAAAATTATTTTATGGAAAGAAAATGAGCCGTGTAGTAACAGATTCTTTTGCTTGGGGCTACAAAGTACAACAGAATTACATGCTATATCTATCTTTGGTATTAAAAAGAAATCAAAGATCCCCCTTAAAGCATTTTTTTCTGACAAGATTTTCATTAAAACCCAGCTCTTGTTATTAAGCACGTTATAACATAATTAAAATTAAATAAGTCTGGTGGGAAAGAAATAATATGACAAAGAACCACTCTTAATTAAATTTCTTTTTTTCTTATTTGAATGGGTTCATTCAAAAGAGATTCAGTCTGAGAAACAATATTATTAGTTAAGCATGTTTTAATTATCTTACTTTTTAAAATTTATATACTCAGAGGTACCACTTTGATATAGTAGTTTGAAAAATCTTTAAATTATTAAAAAAATCATATGCCAAAAGGTTTTATGCCTCCATGTAATCACAGTGTGTTGTCATGTAATATTGAAGAAATAGATTATAGCAATTGGTCTTTGGCTTGCTAACTTTGCCCTCCTTGAAAGTTGTATGGACTTTTTAAAAATAGCAGACATTACAATTTAGTTAACATTGTTAAAATGTCTTCAAATATCACAGTGTTAGAAAACCAGATACATTCGACATTAAAGATTTTCTTTGGTACACACAGGTCTAAAATGTCAGACTTGAGGTGTCTTGGTTTGAAAAGACAGATGTCTGTTAAGGGAAGGCAGGAGCCTCCCTTGGAATGGAAGATGCAACCCCCTTCCCTCCAAATTATTATAATTTTGAAATCAAGGGCTTTCAGGCAAAGATATGGGGAATAGGAATAACAGTTCTTTTACTTATATATATATAAATAACAAAACAATAATACAGAAACACTGGCTTAACCTGACAGAGTCAGGGTAACCTGACACCCTGCCGGGCAGGGTGGTGGTAGCAGTCCGATCAGGTGATAGCTGCAGTTCTCTTTGAAGTGGTTCTGTTGAAGCGGTGATCTTGTAGAAAAAGTCTGGTTCTCCTCAGAAAGTCCAGTGGTGGTTGTGTAGCTCTTGTCCTCTGGGAATCCAGTGGGAAAGGCTCTCCCCTCTGTTGCAAAACCTCCAAACTTTATCCAGCTGGCAATGCTTGGCTCCTTCCCCCTGGGCAGAGCATCTCACAATGGGATGGTGAGTCATGAGGCAAGGCATTGATGGTCCAGGAGCGAGTTATCTATGAGTCATGTGGCAAGGCATTGTTGGGGCCATTAGCAGAAGATAGTCCGGCGGGAGGAGTCAGGGAACATTGCTACACCTGGTTTCAATAGCTCATGAAGATGGTAATAGAATACACCATAATCAAGGACAGGAGGAAAGGAGAAAACCAACTGAATATTTTAGGGTGTTGGACTGTCAGAGGCTGAAATGTTATAGTTCATGGCTTAAACATCTTCATGAAGTACTTTTACCTGTTATAGAAAAACTGTATTACAAAAGCTGCATGGAAAACCACCACACCCTGAATGGGGACCTGACAGAGGCCCTGGACTGCANCCGGCGGGAGGAGTCAGGGAACATTGCTACACCTGGTTTCAATAGCTCATGAAGATGGTAATAGAATACACCATAATCAAGGACAGGAGGAAAGGAGAAAACCAACTGAATATTTTAGGGTGTTGGACTGTCAGAGGCTGAAATGTTATAGTTCATGGCTTAAACATCTTCATGAAGTACTTTTACCTGTTATAGAAAAACTGTATTACAAAAGCTGCATGGAAAACCACCACACCCTGAATGGGGACCTGACAGAGGCCCTGGACTGCATGCTGATGGAGATAAGATAAAGTATTCAAGTCTGGGCTAGGGGAAGATAGATTCAGAGGACAATTAAGCCTCATACCTTTGGGGTGGACACCACAGCCCCAGGCTTATTTGCTGGGAAGATTGCACAGACCCTCTCACCAAAAAGAGGCGGAGGAGAGGTTTTGGGTTGTGGTAAAAAAGCCTCTGGTCAGAGACAGTTAACGTCCATCCTCTGCTGTGCAGACCAGCTCAGCTGTGGGCCCCTCCACTCTGGGAAAATCTGCATCCATGTGAAGGACAGAAGAGGGGATGTCATGGTCCATCAAAAGCTCCCCTCAAAAGGGTCCCCAGACCCTGCACCAGGGCACTGCACATGATGCAACAGACCCACAGTGTTGCAAGGACCTGTCAAACTTGCCCTCCCCAGGGGAGGCACCTGGGCGTTCCCACCTGGCCCACACGTATATTAATCCATTGGATTCTATACTTTTTGGCACGCAGGGGCGGGGGACCCTCACCACCAAGAAGACCAGATGGAGGGGAGCAACAAGATGTCGTTGGGACCCTCTGAAGAGTGATCTATTTCTACCTAAACTCTGTCACTCTTCCTGCCCCTCCCTTCCTTCCTTCCTTCCTTTTTTCTTTCTTTCTTTCTTTTCTTCCTTCCTTCCTTCCTTCCTTGCTTCCTTCCTTCCTTCCTTCCTTCCTTCCTTCCTTCCTTCCTTCCTCTTTGCCTCTTTTATTATTAAATAAAATATATCAACTTTTTTGAAACCAACATCTAACCTTTTTTGCTTTTAATCAAGTTTTGGGGTAAATTTTGAACCTTTCTGGATTCGATCCATTTTATTCACAGAGACTTAGTGCTCTTTGCTCTTCTGTGCTTAAAACCTTACTGTAACATGGACATCCTCCTAAGACGATTCGTTCAGTACTACATGTTTTACCTCATGGGTGACAACCTGATGGCTCTTCCAGAAGGCCTCACTTGCCACCTTAAAATGTTAGTCATGTTTGGCATTTGTGCAAATTGCTTCATTGGTGATTTATTGAAAGCTATCTTGTCTGTCTAAATAGTTTTTGCATTATTGCAATACACAGCAAATAATGAAATAAAATGTTAAAAGCCATGTATTTTTCTAGCTCTAATAAGAAGTTATTGAATATTCTTTCCTCCATCTCCAAAATCTCAGAAGCATTCTATTAGAAAAAAAGAAAAAACAGAGCTTAAAATGACCATGCCTGACAATCTTTATGAGCTAGTGAATGAAACCCATGTTTATCAGTAACAGGTTGGTCCATTTTTGGAGTAATACTTTATTTTTTTACCTTCTTATTATAGATTTGTTTGGGGCTTTTCTAGGAAAAAAATGAGGAATTATGGAAACAAACCTTTTTCTGAGAATGTATAAATATACTTGTTCTGGTTTGAAGGTAAACCAGTGGGAAGAATTAACTCCACAGACATATCTTGAGATAGAATCCAAATCAGAACTACAATTTAATAGGAAAATTATAATAAAGGCAATAGTACAGAAACACTGCCTTAAACTGACAGAGTCAGAGTATGACCTGACACTCTGTTGGTCAGGGTGGTGGTAGAAGTCCAGTTAAATGGTGGCTACAGTCCTGTTGGAATGATGGATGTGGTTTTGTCAAAGTGGTGATCCTGTAGAAGGGTCTGGTCCTTCTCTGGAGGTCCGGTAGTGGTTATCAAGCTCTTGTCATCTGAGAATTCAGTGGGCAGTGCGGCTCTGGTGTTCCAAGCCTCAGGTTATATACAGGTAGGAATGTTCAGTTTCTCCCTGCAGGACGGGCATCTCACAATGGGATGATGTAAATCTATGAGTCACTATGTGAGACCTTGATGGCCTGTTAACAGAGATGGTCCCCTCAGGGCAGCTGCTGCTTCCCTGGAGGGAGCTTTCAGGGCTGAGTCATGGAGAAGATAAAGAACACTGCCCCACCTATTTTAACAGCTTATGTAGATGGTAATAGAATACCAAAATAATTTTGGTTACACCTTCCATTGTAACCGAAGACAATACTAAAATGTATGAAGAACTGAGTGCAAAGCACTCAGTATACTTGTGAAATAGCTTTTAGTCATCATTCTACACCTGCAGTGATGGTCATCCTTGAACTTTTACAGAATAGTTCATGTTTATAAGGTGCATCCTTTCCAAGATACTCAAAAGACCTCTTAACCATGTATCAGGCTGTTTGAAGTGTGGTTATATATTAAAAAAACATACAACACTTTATAAATCAATGCTTACCTCACTTGTTTCTTGGGAAATTTATGCAAGGTCAAATGACAGAGCCCTCTTTATCAAGTTTAGGTAGGTTTTTTTTGTTTTTTCCATGTAATTGGTCTGCAGCTTTTTTAGTCTTTCTTATTTATGCCTTTTTCTGCAGTCTTTCTTGTTACATATCTTGAAAACATGGGGATACTTTTTGTGAAGTGAAACAAAAAAATCACAGTCTGAGTTAGTTCAGGCATTAGATTGTTAATGTAATCCTTTCTGGAGAGAGATTATAAAACTGATTGTAAACTTTTCAAAAATGAGATGAATATGTATTCCTGATTTTCTTCCAACACAACTTTACTAGTTATCTCACTAAAGAAAACATGTTTCATCCTGCACATTGGATAAATAACCATTATAATTTATTAGTGCTGTGCTGCACTGTTGTTCCAGCATGGAATAATGGACCTTTGTTGTAGAAAACTGGTGCCAAATGATAATCCTGTTCTAATGTAGATCACTCAAATAAATTTGAATATCCATTCTTACTACTGGTTGTTTGTTAACTTATCTTGATTCAAAGATTACTTGGAGTCAAAAAACCCTGAGAATCATGGTAGGTGTAGCTCAAGTGATCAAGATCCCCAGGGAAGAAGTCACAGCACCAAGACTGACAGAGTTCAAGAAGCACTTGGACAATGCTCCAAGGAATTTGCTGTGATTCTTGGAATGGTCCTGTGTAGAGCCAGGAGTTCAGTTCCTTGTGGATTCTCTCCAGCTCAGGATACTCTATGACGCTATGTGAGTCAGTCGGGTTAGTCATTGAGTGTGGCTATTAACCACTTGGGAGCAATATTTTGTCCTTTTTCTTTACATCTGTGGTTGGCAATTTTTTAGTCTTCAAAAATTGGTTTATAGTACTGCACTAAGCTTCACTCAGAAAGTTTCTGAACAGGAAAAGTTTCTGCTCCAGAAACCTCAAAAAAGATCTTGGTCTTTATCCTCAAAGATTTGAAAAATTCTTACGGAGTGTCTTGTAGGAGTTTTTTAAATGCCATATGAAAAAAACAGCAGATCAGAAAAGTTGGGTTGCCTGAATATATAATTGAAACATATTGAAAGAGAGTTAAATTGCTTTTGCACGCATCATCTCATGGCTTTCCTACCTTGGGTACAGTCAAGCAGGGCGGCAGGCTGCCCAGAGGGCTTGTACAGTCTCTGTCCTCTGGGATTTACAATGTAGAGACAAGATAAAGCCCTGAACAACCTGGTCTGACCTCAAAGATATCCTTGCTGTGAACAGGAGGTTGGATTAGACACCTCTCAAGGCTCCTTCCAGTTGGAATTATGATACCAAGAGTTTTCTTAAATGAGCTGGGTTGAGTGCTAAGATGACGACACATGAAAATTTTACAGTCCTAAACTTCCTTTTCTAAATCTTCCTATTTAGGCTACTTCTTTAAACCAGGACATTTTGAAAGAGCGAGATCTGATGGAAAGCAGAGACAGTATTATAAACAGTCTTGCATATATTGGTAGTTTGCATATTGCCTCTCTCAAAGCACATCAAGGACCGTGACAGTCTATTCTCACAGATGGTTGCTGTGAGAAGACACATAATACTTTGCTGGCAAGTTAGGTACAGTGAGAAAACAATTTATCTTCTTGGGATATGCTGAACAGAAAGAAGAAAACAACACATCCAGTTTATGCCATTGTACCTGGAATGTCACAAAAGAATAGTTGTCACCTGATTGCAGTGAAACTTTCTACTATAGACTACTTGGCGAATTCTGGGAACACCAACATTTGCAACCAGAATTGTCAGCTGTTACTCCTTTTACTAAATAGAAACCCCCTTTAAAAACAAATAAAAGGTCAAGACTAATTAAATAAGCATAAGGTCTGTGTTGCTTTGATTTTCTGTTGCAACACAGAATTTCAGTTGATCTACTTAGCAAGGAGAAAAAGGACTCCTTTAAAAACAGAAGGAATTTGGCTGAGACAATTCCAGTAATTTGAAACTTTTTAATGTTGTTGTAATCATAGCTTGGTGATGTGGAAGTAAGCCAAAAATTAAGGTAGATTGTGCTTTGCATTGTAACGTAGCAATAGAATGGCTGTTGCCACAGGAGTATCATTCAAAGATTCCTCAGGCAGCAGTAAGGGAGGATAATACTTGATACCAATTTCCCACACTGTTGTGCTCTGGAACATTACAGAGGCTTTAGTCTTCCTTATTTCTCTATATGTAAGCACAGGCCAGACTATAATGTACCCTTGTGTGCATGGAAAGCACTTGAATTTTCACAGCATTTTTTATTTTTATACAGTTATTTTGAGTTATAGAGGATAAATATTTACAAGCCAGAATACAAATTGGATTGATTAATTTTTTTTCTTTCTGCCTATAGCTACTGTTTACCTTAATTTTATTTAGAGCACAGCCTTGGTGACTTCTTATGTTAGCTTATTTTCTGTTTTTCTTGGCCCTCGATGTGTTGGTTAGATGTAATTAAAACTGCAGTCTAAGACAAAAAATATGAAAACATTTCTGAAAGTTGGATATGGGCATTGTGGGTCCTCAACTGATCTTATTTGCTGCAGAACCTAGTGAGAAACTAGTATCTTATTTGACAGTATAGCCAATGCTGTTATATTTTGCTCCCATATCAGTAGATAAACATACGAAAGGTAAAATCTTCATTGATACACCATCTTGGTGTATGAGTAAAATTATATTTTAAAATATCCAAATATAATACATTTTTCTACATTACTTTTTTTCCCATTTCTACTCTCTCTAAGTGTACAGTTAAGCAAGATGTTGAAGAAGAATGTGGTTTTAATTCAAACATTTAAAAATATTTAATCAGTATTTTAACACATAGTTTTTTAATGTATGTCTTTAGAAAAATAAAATGCATATTTGGAAGCTTTATAAAATTAATTTATTGCTCATCATAAAGCATTAAAATAAGCAGCAAATATAGCTTGCTCTAAGCTTAAAGCATGCTCTTTTAATACTTCAAAATAAGGGTAGCCACACTGCATCATAAGGAATAGGCCATTATTTTTTAGATTTTTTCTTTATTAAGAAAAGTGGAGAGTGATGAAACTTTTCAGTGTATAATTCAACTGCTGTAGTGCTGAAAAAGTTGTTTACAAACCACATATTGATGAGAATTTCTGAACAAGTGCTTGTGGCTCCCTCCAATGGTAGGAGGCTATTATTGCTGGGGCCATGCCAGAGGAAAACCTGGAAACATCCTGAGTATCAACAGCACTAGGAAATGCTTGATAGGTTTCCTTATTGCACTCTTAAAACAAAATAAAAATCTTGTGGGATTTTTTAACTCAAACAATACAAAAATTCATGAACAGGGAAATCTCTTTCTGTTGTAAAATAAGTCTACCTGAGTGTAAGAATAAGTATGTGGATAAGACATATTTCTCTGCTGATGAAATGTATTTTACCCCCATCAGAGGTGAAGAATTTAGAGAATATTTAGATGATGAAGTTTCTACAGTAGGTCAGTAGTAAAAAGAGAATTTTTAATTATTTTTATTTATCACTTAAGGTAGGACAGTTAATTGCTCTCTGCAAGAGAAAACTTCAAAAGCAATGTTTCAAATAATTTTATTAAATACTAAACATGGTGTACAAACTCTAAAGTTCTTGTCTACTGCTGAGATGAATTTTGCAATGCCATTCTTGCTACGTTAGATAGAGGATTTTCCTCATCTTTAAATATAGGCTCTGGTCAAAGACAGAGAAACTTAATGCTACTGTAAAATGTGAGAACTAAAAGCTATTTATTAGTTTTGAAGAGACACTTCTTTGCTGGCAATAGGGGACAGCATTTTACAACACTGAATGTAACTAATCAAGTTAAAAAAAAAAAAGAGCCAAACCAAAAAACAACCATGTAAAATAAGAACTTTAGGAACTCCATTAGGAACTCAAACAAATAAAAAAATCAATTTATGTAAATACGATTTTATCTTTCTTCAGGATATCCTTACGCTACCTAAAATGAATTATTGTCCCTCAAAACTAAATGTATTCTAAGCAACTTACCAACTCCTGATGGTATTGTGACAGAAATTCCAAGTGAATTGCTAAGATGTGCAATTCTTTATTAACATGAAGTCTATGGAACAAAAGACTATTGAACTTGGATTATGTCTGATTTCTAGTTATCAATATGTATAAACAGTCATATAATCAACTTCTTAACCCAAAGGCCTTTACTACTATTTTTTTTCCCTTAAATAATATTTTATTACAGTCATATGAGTGCTAATATTTCACTGATGTAAATGGACCATGGAAAATCACTGAAATTGGACAAAACATGAGACTGATAGTCTGGGACCTCTTTAATTACTTTCTCAGCCAAATAATAAAGCTCATAATCTAAATACTGCAGATGACCTGTGTATAGCATTTTCAAATTTACTTCAGATTTTTATAATTTCAGTTATACTCTATAATTCAGTATAATTTACAAAGTATTTCTGAATGTAGAGGAAAAACAAGCACCCAGCCAAAAACTCGTATGTTAACAAATCACTAATGAAGACTGAACACTTTTGTGATTATTGAAGGATTCCTACAAGAGGAAGTGTAAGAACTATTTCTACTGTGTGTAAATTTCCAAAGGTTTATACTATTAATCCCTCTGCAGCCATATAGTAACAGACAATCCTTGCACAAAGAAATTAGTATAGCAGCAGTGCAGAGATGGGCAATCTACTTTTAAACATATCAGTTGTCCTGACCTCTTCAAGAAACCAGGTATACATATAGAGGTGGTGCTGTTGACACACCTGAAGGATGGGGTGCGTCCATGGGAATCTCATGAGGTTTAACAAGACCAAGTGCTGGTGCTGCACCTGGATCAGGGCAACCCCTGGTGTCAATCCCCTCTGGGAGAAGAGCAGATGGAGAGCAGCCCTGCCCAGAAGGACTTGGGGGTGCTGGTGGAGGAGAGGCTGAATGTTAGCTGGACATGTGCCCTTGAAGCCCAGAAAGCCAAATGTGTCCCGGGCTGCATTCAGAGCACCACAGCCAGCAGGGCGAAGTTGGGGATTCTGCCTCTCTGCTCTGCTCTCATGACTTACTCCTGGAGTTCTCCATCCACTGAGGTTCCCATGTACAGGAAAGACATGGACCTGCTGGAGTGAGTCCAGGAGGAGGCCACAAAGATGGTTAGAGGAATGGAGCAGTAAAATAACAAGGAAACAGGTGCTAGTCCTAGTTTTTACAGAACAAACCAAGACTTGCCTTGTTTTATATTACTCAAAGGAGAAGCACATTATTAATTCTCAGAGTAAAGATTTTCTATGTGTCATTAAACTACAGCTACTAAAAGATCTGCCTTTCTTTCTTCTGTAATCCATTATTGTATCTCTCTCTTGCTTCCCAGCACCAAAGGGGAATCTAAAAGTATAAGCACACATGGTTTACTGGGAGAATTTTATCTTCTGCACATAGCTCAGTAAAGAGTAAAACTAGGGTCCAAGCAGCAATATAGAGTTCAAAAGACACCTCAAAGAGCTATTGCTACTGTAACATAAATATATTATTTATAAGTGTATTAACATTCTTTAAGCTACATTAGAACAGTAGGCTCACCTAATTTTTTCTTTGCTTTCTAATGGTTGTGGTACATGAAAAATAATGAAATCAAATGTCAACTTTTATCTTTGCAGAAGCTGTGTCTTCAACACAGCTGGTTTTGCTGTTTGAGTTTGGCTGCCTTAGCAAGTACCTGTTCTGCCAAGTTAATTGTGTGATAATGTGAGTGGTTATGAAGGCCACAATGCCTAAAAAGGGTCTCAAGAATCATGAATGTCCTTGAGTATTGCCCGTATCTCATCTTATCTTATTTACATGTTTATCTATTTGGTTTAATCACTCCATAGGCAAGATTGAATCCTGAATCTAAAGTTGATGTGAGGTACTGAGGAGACATTAAGATCATAGAATCACAGAATGGCCTGGGTTTGAAGCACCTTAGTGATCTTACTTCCAACCCTCCTACCATGGGCAGGGACACCTTTCAGGTAGAAGAAGCTGTTGATTTCTTTGATTTTCCTTGGATTTAATGTTTTATTACTATTTTCAGAATCTCTTTTTCATATATATACATATACATAAAAGATTTTTTAATATGTTCAATATATTATAGATATAACTAGTAGTGCAGGGTCAATCAGGAAAGAAGTACTCAGCAGCCAGGAAGCAGATGCCTATACCAGAGTTGAAAGCAATGTACAGGTGGAAGATATGACCTATCCAAAAACTACATCTACATCTAAATTACTGTAAACCAATTCTTCCATGTTTAGCTAAATCATAATACTTTAAGTCAGAAATACTCTTTTTGAGGAAAAAAACATCAACCATGAAGGCAGAAAAAAAAGAAAAAGAAACCAACACAGGTGTGATGGAGGTTCGAGTAAAAAACGTAGTATTTCTGGCAGGAGGGCTTAGCAGCCATCCTTTAACATCACCAGATTCCACTGTTTCTGGGTGGATGCTAAGAGCTATGATTATCTGAATTCTAAGGACAAAATGTTGCTGCTTGTGCAATGCTGGTGTCAGCTAATGCTGCAGTAGATTCTCCCTCCCTCCCTTTCGTTTCTATAAATTCCTAGGAACTAAATTCTCAGTACAGCGCTGTCAGAGTGGGACCTGGTTCCAGCAGCCCTTTCTCAGGCAGCTCTTCAGCCTTTCCCTCAAAATGCATTTCCGGCGGAGCTGTCACGGAACTAAACCGCGATATGCAGAGACCTCTGGAGACTGGAAAAGCGAACTGCATCCGATGTAGTGCAGGGATTGCTCTGTGACGTATTGATGAAATCACCCGGGGGAGCTTGAAAGAAGGCTTAAGAGTCAACAAGGATCTGATTCAGACCCTCTTAATCTGTGGGGCAAAAATCATGTTCTTGAAAACATAGTTTACCTTATTTTTTTTGAAGCTAGTAAAAAAAAGGTAAAATATATCTCATGTTTATGATTCAAAAGAAAAACCCAAACCTCAAATATATTAGGTTTTCCATATGTAAAAATACAATGTTAAACAACAGAATCTTCAAAACTGCTGTGAGCTTGGTTCCCATGCTGCAAGCTCCTAGAATTTGGAACCCATTTGTGAACCCATTGCTCTATAAGTCTGTTTTTTTACTTGCCTAAAGTCCGTTTAGAAACTACATCTCTTAACATTGTCTGAGAGATGCCACAAGGTTCTGGTTGAGTTCAGAGTTAATTAAAACTCTGAGAGAGACCTTTGTAGGATTGTCATTATCTGTGCTTGTAATTCAGACTGAGGTGTTACCTCATTTATTTTCCTGGTGAGCATCTCGTGATATGTTTGACTATGGAAAACTTGTCCTCAGCTTGAAGGACACTGAAGTTTGCAAATACAGCTCCAGCTTAATCTTTGTGTTGCTGCTTCTGTACTTTTTTTTGTGAAATTCAATGTTTCCAAGTCCTCAGCAATGTGTTAGATATGTCATTGCCTCAGTGGGTCCTCTTGTGTGCTTGAGCATAGGGAATTTGACTTGAAAATAAGGAAACACTTTGGCCTGAAGTGGTCTTTTACACAATTGTTACAATGCATCCTCTGTTTTTCTCTCAGGCTTTGATTGTGGCTGTACAGCTAATACTAATTATTGGGCATTTCAAAGTTCTGATTTTGTAGATGAAGCATAGAGAAAATTGTGTGTTTGGAGGTTGATGAAAAACCACCATGCAGATCCAAAATCAGATCCCAATTATTTCAACAAAAAGTGTTTCTGCATTCAATTTCTTAAAGTCCTTCCCCAAAAGTGCACTTGACTAAGCCAAATTACCAACTCTCTGCAAAGTACTCAGAAAAGCAGAGTTAATTAAAAGATAGTCAAATGCAAGTAGGCAACTGTCTTGCTTTTCAGGTCTGAAAGAGTGGTAAGCTTATGTTTTGCTAATGGTACTTCTGGAGCTATCCTTGTCTCAAGCCATTTTGACTGACAGCATGGAAAATTGCATCAAAGGAAACAAAGATAACTCTTCACAATATGAAAGCAGACAAAGTAGCAGAAACTTAAATTCCAACTCTTGAAATGATTTTTGATTTGGAATCCACATTATTTTCCATATCACAGGGATTTTTTGCCATTTTTACCATATGTGTTAAAGCTATTGTGCATATTTAATGTCTCCAATGTCTCTGATTGTACATTACAGGGTAACTTTAGAAGTTTATTTTTTTTAATTTCTCTGTCCTTCAGGCTATTATATAGGTTTTTAAGTCAAGGATTTAACATTCACTTATTAAGTAAATATAAATGTCCAAGGAATGTTTAAGAGAACTTGAGGAAATTAAGGTCTTGCTCCTAAAATGATACAACAAAAGCAGAATTTCACTTTTTGATATGTAGCACTCCGTGAATTAGACTTTCTTTTTTTGCCTAGATTTTTGTCTAAAAAAAAATAATAAGCAGGCCTATTAATCTTTTCTTAAATTCCCTTACGAACAGAATTTCTAAAACTTTCAAATGAACCTGCCAAATAAATGTTGACAATAAAATACAGTTTGTAGGAGGGAAACTAATCTGCTGGGCTATGTGTAAAATTATTCACTAGAGCTCAGTGGATGTTTTCTCTCCCAGAAGATTTAAGCTTTGCTGAGGGCAGGCTGGAAGGTATTTTTGTGGAGGCAGTCTGTTTTGAGGTCTGTGTACACAGACACTGAAAATGTAGAGGTAATTTTCATAGGTTTTCAAAATATGTTTCAAGAAATCTTGTGTACTGACATCCAGACTTTCAGGGTTACTTCCCTGAGAACACTCATTTCATCCTACCATTCTCCATGAATAACAGAACTGTGCTTGGGGAGAGAAACTAGTTCAATACATAAAATGCTTGAAACTGGTGTTTAATACGTGCCTGTAGTGATCAATTGTAAGATGCACTGACTTTAGCTTTGCTTTCAGCATCAAGGTGCATTGACTTTAGATTTGCTTTGAGCATCCAGTCAGAGGTACTGAAAAATATGCTCATTATTTTGTAAATGTTCATCTAAGTGCTGCTCTGGCAGTTGGTGTGTCGCTCCCTGTCTGCTCTTGTGCTCATCTACAGTTTCACTTGTAATGAACTTTAATCAGATGCACTGGGGCTTAAAGACTATTTTTTTAAATGTCCTAACTGCATGACCCTCTGTTTTTTAATTTTCCCATAAAGTTAGAAAAGGATGCACTTGAGGACCTGATTTCCACTCTCACTTCCAACCCACCACCAAACCATTTTTTTGGGTGTTCATTTCTTTAAATTAAAAAAAGGCAAGGGCTAAGATTTCAGGATATGAAAGCAAGATCTGCTGAATTGGTATTCTTCTACCCTGGGGTTATCTTCTTTGAAATCTGAAGAGCTATCGTATAAAAATAAAAAAAAAATAATATAATAAGTATAAAGTATGGTTATTAAAAGGCTTTTCTTAAAGCAAAAAGAAATTATTAGAGTGTGGAATTGTTTTCTCATTTGTTTATTTCAGTGGCTTCTTCAGAGTTATTAGTTGTCAGAAATAGATACTGAGTTAAAAAGAAAGAAAAACAGACAAGCTTAAAACCATTGTCTAGTGAAAAAGTTAGAAGAAACATCGAAATGCTCATCATCACCCCCTCCAAAAAATTTAAAAAATTATATTAATGAAGTCCATGAATTTTTGACAGATTTCAGTTCAGTTTCAGCTACTGCCTGTGCCAGGTTTTCACAATAGTCACACCAGAGATATCTGGCTGGGTACTCTGAACATCTTATCTGGCAGATGAGAATGTCCTAACCAGACAAAAATTTTGCAACTGAAAATAAAAAAAAAAAATAAATTGAGCTCATCTGTCCCATTTTCTTTAGATTTCCTGGTCATTGTTCGAAAGTATTTTAAGACAATGCCTTTTACTTTTCCTTTCTGAAAATATAGTATTGAAGGTGAAAGGCCTAATTGTGACTAAAGGGACTAAAGTATCTATGGCACTTCCAATTGTTTGCCAAGAAAGTCCTATGGAGGTTAGGAAGAACTGAGTAGGGGCCTCACTTCCTTGTGTGGTCTTCACGTTATAACTCGTGTGGTTATTTAAGACCCAGACTGTAAATAACGTATAGTTCCAGTAGCACAATCTGGAGAGTTATGGTGATAAAAGCAAAGTCTAACATTGTGATAATAATGCAATAAGATGATCATTGGCCCAGTTCTGGGTTTATACCTAAATGTCAAGTCAGAAGAATTGTAAGTTTTGTAAGCCTACAAATTTCCTACAAATATGTCCAAAGTGAAAATGAAAACACACCGACCATAAAAATTGTCAAATCTTTAGACTTGGCACATCTGGGATGAAAACCATAACTGCTGAGTTAGGGTAGAATATGTTCTTATCCATCCCAAATATATTTATCATACAGAGATTCAGGAAAAAATCTTGCTGTTACCATGTTATGGAAGCCCACTGTAGCAGCAGCCTAATGGTGGTTCTGAACTAGGTTTATATAAATCCTTTATTTCTCAAAAGCTCAGGAAGAGGAAGATAAATAAAAACTTCCTGTGTCTCATATTACCGTTATTGCCATTTAGTATCTTTATGAGGCCTCACTCTTCAATTTGAAAAAAAAGCCATCTTTTCAATAAAGAGATGTTTTATTACACTTTTTCTGACTTGCACAAAACTTATTGCTGCTGTATTTTATTCACATAGAGATACACTGATTTTTGTGACTTTATAAAGTCTAAAAAAAAAAAAGAAGGAAGATAAATATTTACAGCAAAATTTCAGGGAAATATCTTACATTTTTGAATCGACTGTATTGCAAATGTGCCTGAAGCAAACAAAATGACACTGCTGGTAGAAAAACATAGCTGGGGATTCAAGTCTACGACTACCTTCTACTAGCAATTGTCCCAAGCAATTCATCCTAACTACAAGGAAACATAGGCAAGCTGTCAGCTGGTAAAAAACATGGATTGTAGACTTAGTGATTGAAGGTTAGGAACATTTTAATACCAGCTATTTCTTAGCAGCTCCAAAACCCTGAGACAAAAGTCATAAAGTATGGAGTGGTCCTCCAAGACTTATTTTGGTTTAGTTTGTTCCTAAATAATAATTTAGGCATACAGAAATCTATTACTCCCATGGCAGGTAGATCTGATGCCATTTGAAAAACAAAGAAAAAAATCATAGAAATTACACATAACTCTGTGTACTAGAGTTGGCCACATAGTATTGCATCGGTGTGGACTTATACTGTGTTTTACAAATCAGTTCCTCATGAAAAAAGCCAGAATTGATGAGAATTATTCAGTCATGTATGACTAGGGAAAAGCA
This sequence comes from Dryoscopus gambensis, assembly GCA_013389985.1. NCBI lineage: Eukaryota > Metazoa > Chordata > Aves > Passeriformes > Malaconotidae > Dryoscopus > Dryoscopus gambensis. Next base: position 41,982 of record WEIT01042062.1, on the reverse strand, counting down.
GATGCTACTAAGGCTGTGCACTTCCGTGCATAGTTCTTCAGTGTTCTGCAGCAGTAGCCCAAAAGTATTAATAATCACAAGGGAGAAATTAATTGAAGTGGAAAAAACAGTGATTGACATATTAATATTAATATTTTAAGGAACTGGATGAATTAGACATAGTAACTGGCTATGTTGAAAGGGGAGAGTATCAGGCTGCAGGAATTTTAGCAGAATAAATCTTAAGTCATTCAATTAGTTATTTTAGCACACAAGAAGGATGGTGTAAATGATATTTACTAATGACACGAAGCTGGAAGCCCTTGCCTTGACAGAAGAGAATGAAAATGTCAAGAAACCTATACGAATTGAGTGAGAGAAGTGGGATGAAGTTAAATACTATAAATATAGATTTCATTTGTATTTGAGGGAAACATCATTCATTCTGCCATGAGAGTGACCATCTTAATTTGATTGGATGAAATAAAACATGAAAGATCTAAAATTCCAAACATGTTGTAAGATGGATGTCTAACATTAATTCTCTTTCTAGGCACTCACTTCCCTGGAATTTCTTGCAAGTTCTTTTCTATACCCCCAGGAGGTGGTTTCCTAAGGGTAAAGACATGTTCTGTCAGGTGTCTGCTATGTGGTGGTGGAGATATTTGTAGCTTTTAAAGACTAGTGGTGGTGGATAAAATCCATAAATCTTTCTGCCTACGCAAACAAATCTGGTTTAGCATAACTGTGTCATCCTATCCGTCACCCCAACTGTTCAGTGTTTTCCAGTAGTTATCCTGAAGCATTTAGCAATCAGTCACATGTAAACCAAACCTCTGTGTCAACTATCAGGCTTAAACGCCAGAGGATTAGCGCTTCCTATTTCTTTGCAAAGATGACAAGGCCTTGGGATCACAGCTAGATCTGAGTGAACAACCCCTGTGCATCCCTTCCCAGCCCAGACAACTTCTGGCAGAACCCACGTTGGTTAATTAATTGAATTGGAGGTTAATTAATTGATTGAGAAAACATTGATAAGCATGTCAATTTTAAGATGGTGAGGAATGGGATGAATTTTTCCTTAGGAAGTCTTACTTCAAAGGTTCTAAAGTTAACTTAGAAATTCCAGAATGTTTTTTTTTCCTAGAATAGGCTTTCATCAAAATTAAGGTATGACAAAACAGATTTTATAGTTTAATTGCGTATTTTACTTTAAAGATCTTTGATTCCTTACTATAATTGTACACAAAATTTAGTGTTTCCATGTAGAAACATACAGATACTAGAATCTGTTGCTGTGACTCCTGCCTATCTTTCTGCCAGCTAGCAACGGCAGGAGTCTGGGGGCAACGTTCACTGTGGGTCTGTAGAAAGAAGGGGCTGCAGCACCTTACCAGGGCGCCCACAGTGTCTCTGAACTATGCCTTCGCAGGCAGCAGCAAGCCGTAAGAGAAACACAGTATCTCTCCTTGATGGTGAAGTCAGGAGGAGTTTTTTTTTCAGGTCCAGCACTGACTAGGGGGGAAGGGGGGAGGGGAGAGGGAAGGGGGAAGAAGAGGGGGGAAGATCCAAAGCAGATAAAGACCCTCGTGATTCTCAGCAGTCCCTTATCACAGTTTCGAAGGGCCCCAAGGCTTGAACCAATGAAAAGCTCATAGGGGTGGGATCAAAGGCCGGGTTACATCTTAGGAATACACCATGCATTTTGGAAGGGGGAAACAGAACAAACCATTCAAAGGAAAATACACAATCACAAGTGTGGAGCTAGGGGCCACAATAATGACGCGTGGACAGGAGAGATGTCAGAAGAGGAAGAACCCGAAGAGGAAGAAGAAGTTTATTGCTACTTTACAATATTTATAGATTTCTTATAACTACAGATGATTGGAAGGTGAGGTTGACACCTTCTCCGTCACATTGGATGGGACAAGAGTCCATCAACTTTCTCTATCATGGAATTGGAATGTACAACACAAGAAAGCACCTAGATAAACAACAGCTGTTATTTACACGAAACTGTCAGAATCTCTGATTCTCTGACTCCAAGATAGGCAAACAATTAGAAGGCTGAGAGAACAGTGCGACACACAAGAATCAAAGTTCTCAGAACGTGGAAGTAGAAGATTTCAGAAACTATTTAGAAAATATCTCTTGGACAGAAAAAGTTCATGTCATTTCTTGCTGGAAATTTCTTTCTCCCAATTTCCATATTATAATAATCGAAAATAGTACTTCGTAATTAAGTAAACATACTTTAATGGTATTTCCCTTTATATTATATGTTCAGTTTACATGGAATGTGAAGTACAGAGTGGGGGGTTGCGGAATGGCTTAATTTAAAATTCTCAAATATTCATGAAGTGTTTCATTTCATATTGTGAGTAAAAAAAGAATGAAAAATGTTTACTGCTAAGGGTTGATAAGGAGTTTAAAGGAGACAGACATTCACAGTACTGTAAATATGTAAAAATAGTGCTAGGTAGTATAAAGTATAACAATCATGTTTACTGAAAAGGAATGCAGAATATGTAGTAAAGAGACAAACAGCAGCAGTACATAGAAATCAGGGGCATTAAGAATGAACCTATCTTTTTCTAGCGCAAAACATTTTAATTTAAATCTTTAGAACCTATTCATGAATACCTAAACTCTATCTCCACTCACTTTTGATTCCCACTTTCAAATATATACACTTCAGAGGAACTAATTTCCTTCTTAATGAGTCAGTTGCAATCAATACTTGCAGTGAATTACAGTAATGTTCTTTAACATGTTCCTTGCCCCACAAGGAGATCTAAAGCACACAAAACAGTCTACTGAGCACCCACATTGTTTGCAATAGGATTAATGAGTACTGTGAATTTTGTTTGCTGTGGGCTTGTGCTGGTTTTGTCTGGGTTAGTTCTCTTCCCAGGGCCTGCTATGAGGCTGTGTTTTGGATTTGTGCTGAACACAGGGTTGATAATATAGAGACGTTTTTGTTATTGTTGAGCAGGGCTTACACAGAGCCAAGGCCTTTTCTGCTTTTTGTGCTGCCACACTGGTGACAAAGTTGGGGTTGCCTGGGAGGATGGGAGGAGACAGAGCCCGGACAGGGGACCCCAACAGATCAAAGGGATATTCCAGACCATGTGACATCACGCTCAGTATATAAACAGGGGGGAAGGAGGAAGCAGGGGAAATTTGGAGTCATGGTGTTTGTCTTCTCATGTCACCATTGCGCATGATGGGGCCCTGCTCTCGTGGAGCTGAACACCTGTCTGCCCAGGGGAAGCAGTGAATTAATGCCTTCTTTGGCTTTTCTTGTGTGTATGGCTTTTGCTTTCCCTATTAAACTGTCTTTATTGCAACCCATGAGTTTTCTTGCATTTACCCATCCCATTCTCTCCCCAGTCCCACTGGTGGGGGAGTGAGTGAGTGGCTACATGGGGCTTGGTGGCTGGCTGGTGTGAAACCATGACAGGGTTTAAGGTCAAGCAGTTAAAATATAAGCTTCATTCTGACTGATGATTGGAAAGTGACTTTTAGACAAGAATTTATAGCACAAACCCACTGTTCTAAGTCAGGCATTGGCAATCGTTTTCAGGTTGGAGAATTAACAGTAAAGTTGTATTGTCCTTAGCAACAAGTTTCAAGTACCTCTGTCCATTATCAGGACTTTGATGCTCAAACAACACACCTCCATCACCAAAAACCAGAACTGTACTGATATTAAATAGGCCATTCAATACAATCTTTAATACTCTTGGACCATGTTTGTCATTATTGTAAAGTACTGTGTTCTCTACTGTTTATTTACCTATTTTGTCAGGTAACTGGCAAAATTCTACTGGAATGGAAGTAATGAGACCTTTTCTTTACTTGCTAATGAGAATTACCTTTTCATATGAACTCAGTTGCTTTCAGCTTCCTTATCAACAACTACCTTTGCATAAAAGCATCTTTCCATTATGGCCTTTCCTTAACTGTCATCCTAATTAGACTTTTCTTTTCAGAAGGCTTCTAAGAGATGAAAGAATGACATTGACATAATTATCAGTCTATCTCAATTTAAGGAGCTGCCTACCCACCAGAGAAATTCAGAATATCATACCTATTAACTATTGCACACAGAAGCACTAAGACTCCAGGTTTATTTCAGCAAATTGATACCAAAATAGTTAGTATTGCACAATTAAATCTCATTAAGTTATCAGTGATGATATTGATTGATATTAAGTAATGATTAAGTTAATCATTAAGTTATCCTAAAACTATATCTGACAAGTAGAAAATATATGCTAGTTATTGGCTAATTATTTCAAAAATTGTCAGTTTGACTCCAGATAGCAGACAGTGTTTTAGAGGCGGGATATATAAAACCTGGTCATGAGGTAGCAAAGCTATTTTAAGTAATGGGTTTTTTCATGATGAAGTGTATTGGATGAAAAAAGGTGAGAACAGAAAACAACATGAAAAGCACATGCTGAGATTTTGATTTCTCCAAACCAAGTAGGAGCAGCCAGTTGTTTGATGCCGAGTCCCATGAAACTCAGGGAAGAGTGGAAATGTCAGTGAATCCAGTCACTGGTTGAAGGTCCAGGTTGGTATTTCTTATTTTGAAATAAGGAATCAGTGACTTCTGTGGGACTGCCATCAAGCACTCTGGGTTTTTTTCATCTCCTGTTCCTTTGGAAAGAAACATTTAGGCTAATTTCCCTCTCTGAGGCAGGACTCTTCAAAAGATGCTCAAGAATTTAGTAACATTTTGGTTTTGGTAGTCTTGACTTTACTCCACCAACCTCCCAGATGAACTCTCCAACAGCTAGACATATTGTAATAACAATAACTTAATATTCTTGCATAATCTGGAAAATTCCACAGACATGTAAAATGCAAACAAGACTCCTGCTTTGAAAAAAAGGTAAGACTACAAGTTGGCCTTTTGGAGAATGTCAAGTATTTATCTCCAAATTATTTCCTTTTCGTTAAATATCCAGTACTCTTATCCTTCCAATGTCCCATGCTATACTACCTCTCTTCCCTTCTATACAATCAGTTTCTAAAACTCATAGCACATCAGCAGCCAGAGCTGTCAATATCCGTGGAGTTTTTTCTGTTTTTCTGGAAACCTTCATTTACATCTATATTAATTTTTCTACCTTGATAACAGACATATAAATATAGGAAAACATACATGTAAAAAAATTCCAGTGACATATATTATTCATTTAATGGTTCTAGGCTTTCATTAGAAACAGTTTGTTTTGTTTTTTTTTCTTAGTGTTTTAATTATTAGTAAGAGCACTTATGGAAATAACTATCTATCTAATAGATACATTAGAACATTATCTAATATTGATTTGTTTCTATAGTCTGCAAAATATAAGTCTGAACTCTGATGCTTTATGAGTTTGGATTTAGTAATTTTCCTAATTTTCTTTACAGTCAACATTTATACTAAAAAAATCTGTAACACTGTGTTTTCTCATATTTGAACAACTGCAAATACTCATGTATTGTAGTGTGTCAATATCCTGTGAAGCCATGTAGGAGCCTATACCAAGAGACATATGTAGGTATCTCTAATTATACTAAATACAATCCATAATAAGTATGATTATTCAGTATATAATATTTTCTGCTGTCATCAAACAGTTGGAAGGAAACATTCAAAGTGTCTAAAACATATGTAGTTTTGACATGGAATATTGGGGCATATAAATGCATGTTAGCAGACTGTCCTCTATTCTTCCTTCTCTTCATGAACTATTTTACCATTTCTCACAGACAACAAACCTTATGCATATAACTGTTGCAAGACATGTCTACCCCCTCTCTACCACAGA
>WEIT01042062.1:0-35956 GCA_013389985.1 Dryoscopus gambensis | reverse complement strand
AATACTAGTATGCCTTTTTATCTTATTCCTGTGTAGTAATCATCTGTTTTAAGTCTTATGTCTGTTAGTTTTGTGTCTATTAATAAATAATTCATTTTATAATAGACCGAATCAGCCATTGTTAAAGAACTTGCGAATGGTGGTGGATTTTGGGGTGCTGGCCACCTCAATAACATGCCTGCCTGCTGCCAGAGGCCTGGGCAAGAGACAGGAGCTGATTTAAACCCACATCATCCACTCATAACAGTACCCATCAAACTCCATTTTATCCTTTTCCTTTCCATTAAGTGTGGGCAAAATTAAAACCAGTTTGAAGCTGAGCCTAGTTCTTTACTGAATGCAAGACAATTTAACTTTACAGTTACTTTACATTTTTTTTGCTGGCTATGAAGTGAAAAGGGGGGTCAGAAATCTGACCTTCCAGCTTACCTTTCCTAAGATAAGCATCATCAAGGAAGGTATGTGTATTCCAAACTGTAAATCCAGGAAGAGGTGTCTAGATTTTATAGGAAATAGTTCTTTTAGATGAAAGGTTCTCTGAAGAGTACCATTTCTACCAGGTATCTAATTTTGAGGAAGAGTTATTCACAGCTTTTATTGAATTTATAGGTATGGAATACAAATTGTAGGTAGCTAAAGATTTAGAACACAGAAGTCATGTTTAACTTGTCTTTCTGTTTGGGGAGCAGGTTTTATTATCATTGTTTATACAAAAAAAATCAAGTTATTCTGTAATATCTTGGAATACTTTGATTAGTTTTGCTGACAATTTTTCAACAGCAAAATTACACACTTTATAATATTTCTTATCTGAAATTACAGAGCAACATACATAGAATATGATGTAGAATTTATGCTGCATGGAGGATGAAGCTATAAAATTTTAATATTTAATCATAGTTTGATAAATCAAAGTAACACCATATGTTCATTATATATATTTATACATGGTCATAAAATACATTATACTTAATGTTGTCTGACTGCTCATAACTTACATGCAACCCTTAAATGACTAAGAAATGGGAAAGTATACGATGAAACTAATCAGCAGAAAAAAATTGAGGTTGCTGTAACATTCTCTTCTGCTATCATAACAGTTCCATAAAGGTAACTTAACACCTTTTTTTTCTTAAGAAAAATGAACCCAGACAGTGAGCGTATACCTGTGCATCCTGTGCTTTTACCAGCACCCAGCACCACTCCAACTCTGCTGGCAGAGCCAGTTTAAGGTAAATCAAGATATTCAGTAAAACCTTGAAATCTTATAAGGCTCTCACAAGCTAGAAGTTTTTTTATCCCTATTTCTGTACATTCATGTCAGCTATTTATCATGAACCCAGCTATACAAACATTGGTATTACAAAATTTAAGGATAAGAAAGCAAATGCTACAGCAGTACCAGAGAATTTCAAAGTCCTCTTTGTATTTGCACTGATAACTAACAGATAGATAAGATGTTAACTAGTGGAAGATAGGAGTTTTTCTGTGCATTCCCTGAGTAAATTTTAAAAGCAGACATATACACCGGGGATACATAAAGGTGTGTGAGTTGTGTTGGAGTCTGTCTCAGTTATGATTCAATAGAAACCAGATATCAATTGATGTAAATGAAGGACGTGGAAAAACAAACAGATCAAATTGACAATCACATATTTCTCAACACATATATGGTTTTGTTAAACAACAGAGACAAAACCCCAAAAGAAGAAAAAAAACCAACCCCAAAACAACAACAACAAGAGCAACAACAAGAACAAACCAACAAAACCCAATCAAAACAAAAATCCCAACCAAACAACAACAACAACAAAAAGAAAGTTTACCTGGGCATCTGTTCCAATTTTCCACCTCCAAATCTTATCCCCAAAAATCCATTTTATTAACTGCATTATATTGCATTTAAGACAATTATTTTGTTTAAATTGCTTTTAAAGCTCTGGAAAGAGTGCTGAGGGAAGTCTGTTTCCTTCAGACTGACCAAGTTTGATATAAAAAATTATGATTTTTCAGGAGATACATATAACATTTTGGACCATTCTAAAGGTAGAACAATTATTATTTTTACGAGGCAATTCAAACATGTGACTGTTTATTACTAGACTTGCAAAGTCAACTCAAAAGTAATAACTTTTGAATGAGTGAAGGCATGTACCTCCAAATGTAAAAGGTTTAAATTTTAATTATCCCTTAAGCAGAACTAGAGTAAGACTAAGTTTGAAAAAGGACTTTGAACTATAAATTTGAATACTTTCATATTACTTTCACAATGATCAAAATATCTGTTTAAATTTTGTCCCTTTGAGACAATCAGGGTCTATAAAATTATTCTTTTAATTTTCATTAACTTTAAAATTGAACCTGTTATGGAAGGTAAATGTGGGGGGAAAGTGTAATGCAAGTATTGCTGTATATCATGAGAAGAGAAACACAGCTTATGGAAATACAATGTCATTGTGCAGGCACTATCGTCCAGCATTTTTGTGGCTGACACACAAATGTATATTTGACTAGCAAGAGAGAAGGACAACTGATATTAGTTGTGTGTCTTGCACAGATAATTCTGCATTGCTCACTGCAAATAAAATAAATCCCATCACAGTTTTGCACGGCTCTTGCACCAAAAGATCTGTCTTACTGCTCAGTATGCAGAGGTAACTGGGATATGTAGATGGTGTAGGTAGACATCATCCTGTTTCTGTTGTTCCCCAATATATTCTTTCTCTCATTTATGTCTTATTGTCTCCTACACTCTCTACCTAAGAGGGGGAAATTGTGCACAGCAGGAATTCAGAAACCCTGCACTTTGACAATCAGTATTTCCTTTTTGTTGGGGAGGATAAAAGAAAATCGAGAATTACAATGATTCATGATTCACATGAAAATGATACCTAGTTTCTACTGAAAAGTGAACTATTTATTTGATAACAATGTGCCATCTAATAATAACTCAGCAGGGAAGTGAACTAAGCAGCATATTCATCAGCACAGGGGATTCCCAATCAAGTGATTATCTGCTTTCCAAATCTTACACTGAAAGCAGACAGCTGAGAATCTTTGCAGTAGTTACCATTACTTTCAGTCTATGTAGGCAGCAATCTCTGTGCTATTGTCATAATGAGAGACCAAATCAGCTGATAATCTTGGGTCTAGTACTAGACATTCAGCATGAAATAACAACCTGTAGAATCATTATCTTCTTCTCCCCTTGCTGTCTTTTGTTGTTGAGCGTTTGGGGGTTTTTGTTTTTAATTCATGGAACTGATCTAAATTATTCAAAGGCAGCAGTACAATCTACTTTATGTGGCTGACCCAAGTCCTATTTGGTCATGTTCTTATCTATTTGTATTCTGTTTAAGTAGAACTAATGCCATGCAGCTAGATATGAACCATGTGACAGACATGCACTGCAAAGGATTGCATGCTGTTAGGAAGCTGAAATTCTAATTTCTCTGAAAAATAATTTTATGTATTTTAATGTGGCAACAGAAAACAAATTCAAACTGTGGTTGTGTTACTGAACTTGATAAAATTATCATGGAATTATATCAGACATAATCAGTCTTCCCCATAAAGCTCAAACTGCAAACTATAGCCCTGATCCTGCAGAGACTACCACCTAAACGTGAAATTTACACAGATCTCTCCAGCGGCACCACTGTTGTTGAAATCTACTGAAGTGCTGGAATTCACAGCTATGGACAGTAAAATAAACCAAAGGGCTTTTGAAACACTGAAGTATTGCAAACTGAAGAAAAACATGCAGATGTGAAGAATTATTCAAGAGTAGCTAGGGTCACAAACATTGAGCTGAAACACAGGACACACACAGGCCACCAAGAACACATGGGAAATGATTATGAATCAGAGACATAAAATCTTTATACCAACCAAAATGATTTGGATTTTCCTCTGCACTCAATTTTCCCCCAACTTTTATTTTCAATGGGTAACAAGTGAAGCAGTCAGAAGTTAGTCTGATTTGTCCAGACAGCCATACAATGGCTGAACTGAACTCTACATTGCGTCACTTTCTCCTTTTTCACTTTAAAATTAAATAGTAGTAAATAAGTTTTTTGACTTACTGAATTGATTTGCAGATAATTTGGCTAATTTTCTTCCCATACAAGACAGTTAGGTGGTTTCAAGATAAGTGATAAGTGATAAGTAATTTGTTATACTTCAAAACCACACCCATTATTTAAATCAGTTAAAAACAATTGAAGCTGAAATAAAGCTCTTTCCAAGCAGAAGTTAGTTGATGTTAAGAAATGAAGCTGGTTTTTTTGAAGTGGAGTTTATTTATTATTTTCTTCTGCATTTAAAAATGAGACTGGATGAATTTTCTGTCTACAGTAATACTTATCTTTCAATTCAGCAGGATAGGCAGGAGGATACCATAATGTTCTATTTTTTAGTAATTAAGTAATTTATCTCTGATTGCCCTAAGAAAATCAGTCCTTTGAACCAAACAATAGGTGGCAGCCCTTCCTTGTGTGCTTGCATTATGGACTGGCAGATTTTGGCTGTGCTTGCACTAGGCTTGGATTTGACAAAGTTATAAGTTCAATTAACTTGAGTAAACTGGTTACTCAAAAGTTTGAAACTGATTGATTAAGTGAATAAATAATCTGTGTTGTTTTCATTACTATCACATTCTCATTGCATACTAAATTGGGGAAGATAAACTTAGGAGCACTCTAATGAATTGCTAGGAATTTGTGGCAGTTATCTAATGGTACCTTTCTTTTAGAATGTAATTTATGTCTTCAGTTTAATTGGCTTGTTTAGTCAAATATCACACTGCTAATCTGAGCTTTTGAAAAAGATATTTCACCAGTTTGCTAAATAATGAACTCATACATATCTAATGAGGCAGCAAAACAAAGCAGAGTACATGCATGTCGGGAAGGAGGAACTGTCCCAAACAGAAAAAACTGTTTGACTAAGGTAGCAGAGACTTTTCTGTTTTGAAGTTTTCTTGTTATTCAACAATGTATATCCTTACCAGCCTTTGAAAATAAGACAAAAGGATTAGAAAAGCTGCAAAGTTTTTTCCTTATCATAAAGAAAATCAAACACCTTCTGTTCCCAGATACTTTTTCTAATAAAATAAGATTTTTTTTAAAAAAAATTTGAAAGTAAAAAGAGGAATGTCTCCATTTATTATTTTTTCAGGATCATGAGAGAAAGTTATCTTGATTATCGAGGAAAACTTTATGTTAATGAGATAGCTAATGTTTTTTCCTATCAGAAGAGATAAAATATTTCAAAATGACTGAATGAATTCTTACCTAGAATATGCAACATTCACTGGATTTTGTTTGTTTTGATTAACTCTATGAATTTCAGTTCCTGAGTTCCTTTTTTTCAAAAAATAATTTCATCTTTCTTCTTAACTGTAGTGACAAAACCCTTAAGTCTCAAGATGATAGACTGTACATTTTCAAGCAAAACTAAGAAAGACTTAATATGACTTTCCTGGGACAGATGTGGCAAGCTGTTGACTGTGCAATTAAATTTTTGGAAGATGGGTTTTTCATCATGTCTCATGGTTGGGTTACCCTATATCTAATAAGAGACAAGCTCTGTTTGGTGAAGTATTCTAAATCTCTCTCTAGTTTTAATAATATGCCTGACCTCACTCTGCAGATATGCAGGAAAATGTGTGGGTAACATGCTGCAATTTTTCCTCAGTGAAAGCTCTAATCTGTTTCCATCCCTCAAGTTAAGAGGAAATTGTCCAACACATGGAAAGTTTACTGGGGACAGAAGACAGAGAGCATTTGTACAAACCTTGCTTCCTTAAGAAACCAGATGAAAAATCTCCACAGAAATGTCACGGCTTTTTTAAACATTTGTCTTGGTTTGAAAGACAGGTGTCTGCCAAGGAAGGTGGGAGTCTCCCTTGGAATGGAAAATATGACTCGCTTCTCTCTCAATTATTATAACTTTGAAATTACAGGGCTTTCAGGCAAAAATATGGCAAAATGATTAACAGTTCTTCACTAGTTTGTACATATATAACAAGGCTAACAAACAACAACCAGAGCAACAACAACACACAGAAACAGAAACCCAGTGACAGCCTCTCTCAGCCGCAGGCCCTTTCCCCTTTGGTGCAGTTATGCTCACAGCCGGCAGGGGCGCTGGTGGCTCCCGGCTGGGCAGGGCGGGTGCGATGACTCCCCCAGGCCTGCAGGGGGCGCTGTGGCGCGAGCTCAGCTGCATCTTCCTCACGTGGTAATGGCGGGTCCAGCTGGTGGAAGGAGATGGAAAAGGGGCTTCCTTTGCCAACTCACAGGTTGCTGCTGGTCCCGATGCCTCTCCAGATGGCAAAATGGGCTGTAGCAGGAACTTCGGAGCAGCGGGCTGGAATGGCTGAGCACACTCGGGTTAGGAAACAAAATGTATCAGAAACTCCGCAGCTGTAGTAGGAGCTGCGGGGTGTCCCGGATGGCAAGGTGTGCTGGGTTACAGTGTAGCGAAAAACCTGGAGCAGCGGCAAAAAAACGGCAGGGCTGGGCAGCGGCAGCTGGGCTCCCAAACCCAGCTGGGAGAGGCTCCCTTGGAGCAGCGAGGGGGCTCGGGTTTTCCCCTATGGCAACTGAGTAGATGGTGAGGATGCTTTCCTGTGAGGTAGGGTGTTAATAAGGTCCCAGTGCAACAGCTGCTCTTACAGCAAAGGCTCCTACCAATGGTAGGAGAAAATAGGAGCCAGGACTCTGCAGTGGTGGCAAATTCTCTGCACAGCAACGGCAACCTGTCTCCCCTTTGATCCCAAGAGCAAGAGGGAGAGGAGCTGAGCCCAGCCCCTCACCACCCAGCCAAAATCTCGTGGTATCTCAGCCCTTCCCTCAAGAAGACCCCTGAGCTACGAGAGTGCAGCCAGCTGCACTCCTCCCCCTCCTCCTTGGCCACGTCTTTTGTCTCTTAATTAAGTACCAGTCGTTATTGTCTCTTAGCAACAAATGGGACAATATTCTGTGAGAAAGAAAGAAAGAAAGAAAGAAAGAAAGAAAGAAAGAAAGAAAGAAAGAGAAAAAAAGAAAGAAAGAAGGAAGGAAGAAAAAAAGAATGGGAAAAAAAGAGGAAAAATTCTAACCTCCAACAATATTGAATCAGATTAAATACTTGATGAAGGAATATTAGCACCTGCAATGCAAATCTCCATTATCAGGAATTTGGTTCTTCCCACATTTCATTNAGGATCATGAGAGAAAGTTATCTTGATTATCGAGGAAAACTTTATGTTAATGAGATAGCTAATGTTTTTTCCTATCAGAAGAGATAAAATATTTCAAAATGACTGAATGAATTCTTACCTAGAATATGCAACATTCACTGGATTTTGTTTGTTTTGATTAACTCTATGAATTTCAGTTCCTGAGTTCCTTTTTTTCAAAAAATAATTTCATCTTTCTTCTTAACTGTAGTGACAAAACCCTTAAGTCTCAAGATGATAGACTGTACATTTTCAAGCAAAACTAAGAAAGACTTAATATGACTTTCCTGGGACAGATGTGGCAAGCTGTTGACTGTGCAATTAAATTTTTGGAAGATGGGTTTTTCATCATGTCTCATGGTTGGGTTACCCTATATCTAATAAGAGACAAGCTCTGTTTGGTGAAGTATTCTAAATCTCTCTCTAGTTTTAATAATATGCCTGACCTCACTCTGCAGATATGCAGGAAAATGTGTGGGTAACATGCTGCAATTTTTCCTCAGTGAAAGCTCTAATCTGTTTCCATCCCTCAAGTTAAGAGGAAATTGTCCAACACATGGAAAGTTTACTGGGGACAGAAGACAGAGAGCATTTGTACAAACCTTGCTTCCTTAAGAAACCAGATGAAAAATCTCCACAGAAATGTCACGGCTTTTTTAAACATTTGTCTTGGTTTGAAAGACAGGTGTCTGCCAAGGAAGGTGGGAGTCTCCCTTGGAATGGAAAATATGACTCGCTTCTCTCTCAATTATTATAACTTTGAAATTACAGGGCTTTCAGGCAAAAATATGGCAAAATGATTAACAGTTCTTCACTAGTTTGTACATATATAACAAGGCTAACAAACAACAACCAGAGCAACAACAACACACAGAAACAGAAACCCAGTGACAGCCTCTCTCAGCCGCAGGCCCTTTCCCCTTTGGTGCAGTTATGCTCACAGCCGGCAGGGGCGCTGGTGGCTCCCGGCTGGGCAGGGCGGGTGCGATGACTCCCCCAGGCCTGCAGGGGGCGCTGTGGCGCGAGCTCAGCTGCATCTTCCTCACGTGGTAATGGCGGGTCCAGCTGGTGGAAGGAGATGGAAAAGGGGCTTCCTTTGCCAACTCACAGGTTGCTGCTGGTCCCGATGCCTCTCCAGATGGCAAAATGGGCTGTAGCAGGAACTTCGGAGCAGCGGGCTGGAATGGCTGAGCACACTCGGGTTAGGAAACAAAATGTATCAGAAACTCCGCAGCTGTAGTAGGAGCTGCGGGGTGTCCCGGATGGCAAGGTGTGCTGGGTTACAGTGTAGCGAAAAACCTGGAGCAGCGGCAAAAAACCGGCAGGACTGGGCAGCGGCAGCTGGGCTCCCAAACCCAGCTGGGAGAGGCTCCCTTGGAGCAGCGAGGGGGCTCGGGTTTTCCCCTATGGCAACTGAGTAGATGGTGAGGATGCTTTCCTGTGAGGTAGGGTGTTAATAAGGTCCCAGTGCAACAGCTGCTCTTACAGCAAAGGCTCCTACCAATGGTAGGAGAAAATAGGAGCCAGGACTCTGCAGTGGTGGCAAATTCTCTGCACAGCAACGGCAACCTGTCTCCCCTTTGATCCCAAGAGCAAGAGGGAGAGGAGCTGAGCCCAGCCCCTCACCACCCAGCCAAAATCTCGTGGTATCTCAGCCCTTCCCTCAAGAAGACCCCTGAGCTACGAGAGTGCAGCCAGCTGCACTCCTCCCCCTCCTCCTTGGCCACGTCTTTTGTCTCTTAATTAAGTACCAGTCGTTATTGTCTCTTAGCAACAAATGGGACAATATTCTGTGAGAAAGAAAGAAAGAAAGAAAGAAAGAAAGAAAGAAAGAAAGAAAGAAAGAGAAAAAAAGAAAGAAAGAAGGAAGGAAGAAAAAAAGAATGGGAAAAAAAGAGGAAAAATTCTAACCTCCAACAATATTGAATCAGATTAAATACTTGATGAAGGAATATTAGCACCTGCAATGCAAATCTCCATTATCAGGAATTTGGTTCTTCCCACATTTCATTCCTATAGTTAAAAGGTTCTGTAATCTACACCTGGGTCTCAACATTTTGCATGGCACTACTCTTCAGAGCAACAGACAGAAGATATAACTTGTAACATTTTTATGTACCAATAATCGCTTTTAGATATAAGGTAATTTTATGCCCTCTTGCCATTCAGTTTAATTTTAAATTTATGTATTGACTTTTAATATTCCATTTCTCTAGTGATGATCTGCATGGATGCATTTCTTCCCACAAATGTGGGAAAGAATTCTTCCAAAATATCTAGAGAGATAAAGCCCTATGAGATCTGAACTGTGATTATATACAACTTGTTACATTTTCTTTTGAAAAGCCTGGCCTTTGTCATTGTATATCTAACAACAAAATTTAGACAACATAAGAAAATTCTTTGATGAAAATATGTAGAGGTTTTTTGTTCCCTTATTTTGACTCTTGAACATCCTCCTAAGAATATGAGACATTATAATGACTGTCACCTTTGAACTGCTGTGATACCTAATGTAATACTTGTAAGGGCTATGTGACTGAATTTTCAGTCCAAGATCTATACAATTGCTACAAGTAGCCATTCAGATAAATCTGCATAATTTATCATTACTAATATCCATTTCATTTGCTAAGTGACTGTGGGTGCCAGTGTTAATTTGGATCTGAGCTTTCATTGAAGTCAAGTGTTCTCAGATTTACAATTCAGATTGCAACAGACAAAATTTCATAACACAGCCCCCCACTTCTAATAAGGTAAACCCCATTATTTACTGTGTATGTTATAAGCTGCTGAAAGCAAAGGTTGTGCAACAAAGTTAAAACAGTAAAACAAGTTTTATTACCCGTTTCCTTGTACCGCTTAATATTTTTGTCATATATTCTCACCTGTGAGATGAAGGGAAATGTAATGATACAATTTGGTGGAAGTCAAATCAAGTGGAAGTAGTGATGCAAAAATTGCCAGAATTCTTGTTTTATCCTTTTGTACCTAGTGGACAAACGCTGAGTGTCAAAAGAAGTGTATCTCTCACAACCAGCAGTATTCATGCTCTGGTTCTGATACTCTCCTGTAATTCTTTTTATTTTATTATAAAATTAGGACTTATTTTGATTGAGTTTATGAAAAGTACTAAGGTAATCACCAGAAGAGAACAGGAAAGTTAGCTGTACAACTGTCTATTTTTGTTAATACTGGAGTAGCACCTTTTGATTATTAAATACAATATAAATACTTGATGCTATTGCAGTTCATGGAAATTTTCCCATTAATCTCTTTGTGTTCCAAGGATTCCAGGCAAAAATTGCATTAGAATTGTATCTGAAAAGTTATTTCATAGATTTCTTGATGTAAATTTTACTTTTACGTAAGCAAATGGCATTGCAAAAGCTGATGTGAGTTTATTTTATAAAGTTCTGCTCTTCTTTGTAGTATCTTAACGATTTATTTTCTGTCACTCCTGAATCTACCTTAATGCATTATTACGCATGGCTGCTGTTTCAGATGCATTACGTCACTCTTTGCATCAAGTTTGTCTTGCACAATCCATTTAGCTACTGTATTTCAGTCCCTAAGCTGTTGATGAATTTGAAATCATGACTTAAGTATTTACCATCTTCTGTTGAAGTGTGTTAGAAGAAAGAGATTATGCATGCAGAAAGTGTATAGGGAGTTCAAAGATAACAAATGATACATCAAGCACAGCCTAATGCGGTTTTACTGGAGTAGAAACAGTGGTAATAAATCACCTGCCAATGTTGATAATAAAATACTGCATTGGCCTCCATCAGCCACAAGAGAAAGGTTAAATGTTATTTCTCACAATAACCATGTGGTCTTCATTCCTGACATCCTGACTAAATTTTATCATTATTTTCTGTAGCAACTGTGTTCCTTATGAAAAAATATTCCATTACAAATAAAACCCAATGCTTGCTAACCTACAATATCCCTGGAAAACTTTCATCCATTTTATGGTTGTTGTACCACATAAATTGTCTTCCATTTGGGGTTAAATACAGCCTGCTCTGCAAAAATCAGAAGGTAAAGCTTAGAATTCATCATGACCAGTTTTGGTTATCTCTGAAGATTTTTCATAACCAATAGAACTGATCTGTGTAGTTTAGTGTTTAAGGCAGCTAAAACCAGCATTCTTAGCCTTTATGACATAATTTATTTATTATTTATTTGTGAGTTGACTTGTTAGATGATATTCTGCACTGGGGTGATGGAGAGAGGTGGTGCAGGGTTCTTTCTGAATCTCAGTGGGAGAGGCACAAAACCCAAATGCTTGATAAGATAACTGGCTTGATAACACAGAATAGGGAGAGAAATATAGACAGTTAGTAAACCTAATGTCTCTTCAGATGCTGGGCACCCTGTGTTCATGCATCTTTGGATGGAGCCTGGATGGGTTCCCCTATGGTGCATTGTCCAGATCAGAGTAGATCCTGTCTGTGGAGAGAAGCTCCCCCATTTTAGGTCTTTAGAGCTAATATGAAATTTCTCCACAAGAATGTAACCCTATTCCTTAAGGATGGGGAACATTTTGTCACTGTGTTAGCGTTTGGAAAACATATAACCACACAAAGCAATTATATGCCAGTGCTTTATTGGAACGCGCGGGGGCACAGGGGCAGCAGAAAGCCCAAATCAGGTGCCCGCCGGATACACGGAAGCTTGCGATTTTATATCTTTACGTTATGCATATTGATAATACATGTTAATTAACGCACTCCCCCTAATTACTAAGTCCCTCACCATAGTTACTATCCCAAGATCACATGAAATCATACCTATTCTCTCCCCTTGATGTATTACCCGGACCCCCTTCATACTTGATTCGTTTTAGACAATTGCACCCGGATTTGAGTCGCACTCGATTTGGTTGAGACAATCACATAATGCTGGCCATAGCAAGTTAACATTCTGTCCTAACGTTCTGTTCTCGGGCTATACCTTTTCTAACCACCACCTCCCCCCCTGATTACCTGTTTACAATATGAAAATCATTTTGACCTTATACTATCAACATTAGCTACAAGCCTGAAAAACAATTAGAGCAGGATGAATGTAAGAGAAGTTCATCGATCTGTCCTTTGCTGTAGCATTGTCTTCCAGGTTTGTATCTGTCCAACCCCCCTTTTCAAGGTACAACACACAAACATTATCCAGCCACAGCATTCAGTTTTTCCCTTTGGAAAGAATTTTCCTGAAAACACAACAGCATTTTCCATTAATGTCTGTCTCGGTTTTGAGACAAATTCCAAGAGAAGATGCCCTGGAATGAAGCTTTCCTCTAAGGAGAAAGGGCTTCAATAAGTCCCTTTTCGCCAATGAAAGAAATAGATACCAGGGGGTGAAAGTGAAAAAACCCTGTTTATTAAAAAAAAATTGAATAAATGCTAGATATTGGAATTGTGGAACCTCCCCCCCCCAGAAACCCAATGACAGCCTCTCTCAGCCACAGGCCCTCTCCCCTTCGGTGCAGTTACGCTCACAGCCGGCAGGGGCGCTGGTGGCTCCTGGCTGGGCAGGGCGGGTGCGATGATTCCCCGGCGCCTGCAGGGGCGCTGTGGTGCGAGCTCAGCCGCCTCTCTTCACGTGGTAATGGCAGGCGCAGCTGGCAGAGAAGGATGGAAAAGGGGCTTTCCTTCACAACTCACAGTGGCAGCTGATCCTGGTGCCCCCTCTGGATAGCAAAATGGGCTATAGCAGGAAACCTCAGAAGCAGCAAGCCGGAATGGCAGGGCAGGGTCCCTCGGGACAGCAAGCAAGAGGCAGCAGAAACTCCTCACTTGGAGCTGGACTGCGGGACCTCGAGGCAGGCAGGGGTGAAACAGCTACAGTGTAGCAAAATCCCCGGGGCAGCAGTAGAGGCATGGTGGGGGCTGGGCAGCAGCAGTTCGCCCGTCAAACATGGCAGGGAAAGGACCCCCAGGATTTCTCACCCATGCTGGCTGGTCCCTGGGTCCGGGCCCTGTGGGCAGAGGAGGGGGCAGGCCCCTAGCAGGAAATGAGGGCAGTCCCGGGCACTGGTGCAGCACACACTGGCTCTGGGCTTTCTGACAGCATAGCCACAGAGAAAAAAAAAAAGCAAGCTGGCAAGCCCAGTCACAGTGCCAAAGCAGTCAAAATCCACAGAAACAGCAGGATCCCTGGTAAGACACACCTGCTGTGTGTGTCCAGTCAAACAGCCTGCACCAAAACAGAAAGGACTGCCCCTTGCCGCACCCCAATTCCCTCTGGAAACCCGGGCCTGGCTCCCAAATATCGCGATAATCCTAGAGCCAGGGAGGATGGGGCGTGGGGCAGGGACAGCAGGCACCCCGGGCACAAATGAAACAAAACTAAACACAAATCCACAAAATGGGATGGGATAATAAACCATCCTCAAGACAATATCACTGATGATCCTGGAAAAATATTTGTCTTTTTCCCTGTCATAGCTATGGCGTAAGGCTCTATCTGCTGATGCTATGAGCTGCATTAGAAAACTGAATGAAATATCAATTTTTCAATCTTATTTCTAGCACAGTTCCTGGAATTGGCATCTGCAGAAAACTGTCCCTCTTCCAAATAAGACCTGTGGAGTCAAATCTCTGTCATACTTAATTTCCCCTTTTGCACTCTACTGATCGGTCAAGCCACCTCTCTATTCATTACTTAGCTGTCTTAAGATGCTTTTATATCCTGATCAGTTTATGAATGTGTATAAGAGAATATTTGTGTTAGATACATCTGGGAAAAAAGATTAACCAATAAAAAGGAGAAACATGAGTAGAATAGGGTAGAAACCAGAGGTGGAAATATTTTTTTGCAGAGTGAAAGAAATGAGAATAGGAAAGACAGGAGAAGGAATTTAGAACATAGCACAGGCTAGAAGTTGTTTTGCTTTCACCAGAAATTAAATTGAAGACATTGGGTTTACAGGGCTGTAGTAAGTTAGCACAGCAAATGGGCCACGTCTGTATATGCTCTTAGAAATAGAATGCAATTCTCCTGAAAGATTCTCACGGTCCCTGAAAAGGAAAGAATATTTCTAGTTTCCCTCTTCCTTTATGTTTTTATTGTGTACTATATTAGAATTTTCCTTCTGAAATATATAAAAGGAGACTGTATTAATACCACCCCTTGCGTCTTTAAGACTGTAAATAAGAGAAAATACATTAGTCTTTATTGCCTTTGATACTGGAAGTGTCTGGCTTTGTAATGTTAAAGTTTAATTTTGACAAATCTCATTTCAGCTGCCTAAACACCAGTCCATTATGCAAAAAAATGACAATAAAAATCAGAAAATGGCAAGCTATAGAATGAAGCAGAAAGTAACATGAAAGATTTGTGCTATATATGCATTAACTAAAACATTTAGTTTTTTATATTATAATAGGGGAAGAAAACCACGCATCCAGTTTAATATAATAAAATTTGAGCCAAAGTATTTTAGTGTCTTTTTCCTTTCATAGAAATGTCTGCTTATGTTTTAGTGAAAAGAGTACATGCCATAGATTCTGTGTAATGGGTACAATTTTTTCATTTAGATTTGTTTGTATGTATAGAGGATGCTTAAGATAATCAAAAATACAGCTCTTTAAAGAATTAGCTATCTAGGGTACCCCTATATTATTAGTTTACACGTCTTCATGACTTCCTAATTATGCTGCTCTGTAAGGTTCCTAATCTGAATGGCAAGATTTTGAAGAAAGGAAGTAAAGAAGCTGAGGATTATCAGGGAGTGTGAGAGAGAAATAGACTGGTGGAATCCTTGAGAGAAATGCAGAGGACAGGAGCTTGGTAAGGGTCAGAGAAGCCCTCAATTTTTCATCATCAGTAAGGAGGGGACCTAAAAGATGAGGATGAACAGAAACAGGTTCCTTTTCAGAGAGGTAGGAGTATCCCCTCCTGCCATCCCTCACCTTCCCAAGTGCCATTACAGAATAGGTATGAAGCTCTGGAACTTGTTAATATCACCAGTCCTTGGAGCCTGCCACATGGATAGCCTGGAGCTGGGGTTGTGAGACAAAGAGAAGGAAAGAGAGGAGAAAGAGTGAGAAGAAAGAGTGCCCAAGAAAGAAAGAGGGGGAGGGGCCCAATCTGTTCCCTTTAATAATTAACTTGGTGCACAGCTCTTATGTATATTAGACTTTTCACACATTTTTTTCTCACAGCCAGCCTTTCTCCTGGAAGTGAAGGGTAGAGGGGATTGAGCATGAGTCTTCAGGTGGAGCAGGAAATTGGCTCAGAACAGTGCTGGTCCACCTCTGCAGGACCATCTCTGCTTATTTCCTTTCCTGTAGCAATACTCAAGAATGTTTGAGACAGAACATGCTTAGGTCTGGTCCTCTACACCCACCTGCAATGCTGCATCCAGTTCTGGGGTCCTGTCCTGTTCCACTATAAAAAGGAGGAACCGGGAAGGGTTTTTTTGATAGATATTTCTGATGAAAAATCAAGCACAAACACGGCGATATTATATCTGAAAAACGTTTATTGGAAAAAAAAAAAGGCAAAAAATAAGAGGGAGAGGAAGGAACAGAAGACAGGGGACAGCTTTACCATGGAACCCCGGCTATCTATTGGCATCGATTTTGCAGATGGAGCGTGTGTGTTGCAATACCGCGGTGCGCTTGCATAGCCTCCGTGGTGAGCTGGGCGCAATCTCCAAGTGGCGGCGGTGGGCAGTGGGCGAAGCTGGGTGCGGGCAGCAGCCATGGACAGCGGCTGGAAGCTGGGTGCAGGAAGCAGCTGGAAGTTGGGGGCGGGTAATGGCTGCGGATGGCAGCCACGAGATTCTCACAGCGATAAGCTAGCTCCCAGAATTGGCACAGCAGGGCGAAGCAGGCATGGGCAGGGAAACAG
Source organism: Dryoscopus gambensis (assembly GCA_013389985.1). Taxonomy (NCBI): domain Eukaryota; kingdom Metazoa; phylum Chordata; class Aves; order Passeriformes; family Malaconotidae; genus Dryoscopus; species Dryoscopus gambensis. Next base: position 19,872 of record WEIT01042062.1, on the reverse strand, counting down.
GACCACAGGGAAGAGGGCACGAAGGCGGGAGCAGAAGGGGCCAAGCTGACCCCCGCCAGCGACCCAAAGCAAAAAGACCTCGTGATGTGGTGGCTAGCCAAACCCCTCCCCCAGCTCGACTTCGCGGGCCTGTTTTTGGCAGGCATTTTTCGCGAGCATCTGGGTACTCGCCTTCACCAGCAAGCGTGTGGGTGGGGCCGGGGGGGCGTGCTCACAGTCTAATCATGGAAGTTTTCTCTGCCCTGATTGGCTGCCAAGTGAAGCCTCTCTGGGGACAGGGCAACACAGGTTTTAATAGGAATTTTTCTTCACCTCATTTGTGACGTATGTTGAGGCATATATATATTGGTCCCTCTCGGGTCCCCAGCACAGAAAGGACATCTGCATGTTGGAGGAAGCCACCAAGATCATTAGAGGAATGGAGCACCTCTCCTACAAGGAACGGCTGAGAGAATTTGTTTTGTTCAGTCTAAAAGAGAAGGCTTAGGCAATTTGGCTTTGGCATGACTTAATGTCCTCCTTCCAGTACCTGAAGGGAGCCTGTAAGAAAGATGGAGAGGGACATTCTACAAGGGCATGTAGTGCTAGGGACAAGGGCGAATGGCTTCAACTTGAATGAGAGTAGGTTTAGATTGGATATTAAGAAAAAATTCTTTACTGTGAGGGTGGTGAGGCACTGGAACAGGTTTCCCAGGAAAGTTGTAGATGCCCCATCCCTGGTGGGTTCAAGTCCAGGCTAGATGGACCTCTGAGCAAGCTGGTTTGGTGAAAGATGTCCCTCACTATTGCACTTGGGTTGGAATGATATGATATCTAACGTCCCTTGCAACCAAAACCATTCTATGACTTTTCCCTCAAAAAAACCTCCCAGCCTAACAGGTTGCTCCCTTAGAAAACTAGGCCTTTATTTCACCTGTCAAAGGTAAAGTAAGTTTCATCTATTGACCAAGATTTCACAATATTTATCAAAAAACTGCTTTCTGTGTTGCTTATGAAACAAGAATGTAAGAATGTACATTGCCAGAAATTATGGAGTAAGAAAAAGATCTCCTTTTAGTCCTCACTAAGAAAAAATTCATAGGCTAAGCTATTTTTCTTTTAGAAAGTTGCTTAAAGTCACTGATCATTCCAAATGCACGTGCCTTAATGATGCTATATATTCATCTCTGTGTGAGGGCAAAAAAATTATTATTCTAATTTGATGATACTGAAGTCTTGGAAAATTGAGTTTGTAGGATTTTTTTCTTTCCAATTCATCATAAAGGATGGAAGTATAAGATTCCATAACTGAGAACCATACTGAAACAGTTATAGCTTTCAAATTATTATTTCTGCTTCCCTTTCTAATAGCACATTTCACCATCTGGATAGATCTCATCTGATTCCTTTTTACTTGTTATTTTATTATACGTAGGGTTGTCTAGCATTAGGCCAGTCCTACCCTGATTTTTCAGTCTTCACATCTTTCTTGTGTGAAAAATGCTCAAATGGCTTCTCCAAAATGAAATATCATTGGAAGAGAAGCTGTCTGACATAAAAGATCATTTGTGCAGATATGCTGCAGAGATGGGATGATGATACCATGATCAGAGAATCACAGAATGGTTTGGGTAGGAAGGGATCTTTAAAGATGTCTTGGTTTGAAAAGACAGGTGTCAGCTTAAGGAAGGCAGGAGCCTCCCTTGAAATGGAAACTGTAAACCCCCTCCCTCCGAATTATTAGAATTCTGAAATTAAGGGGCTCTCAGGCAAAGAAAAATGGGAATAGGAATAACAGTTCTTTACTAGGAAGTTTGAACAAGAACAAATGCAATAGTACAAAACAAAAGAAAACAAAAACAAAACCACTGACAGAGTCAGAAGAATACAACCTGACACCCTGTTGGTCAGAGAGTTGGTAGCAGTCCGATTAAACGGTGGCTGCAGTCCTCCTGTGGTGGTAGATGTAGTCCTGTTGAAGCAGTGATCCTGTAGGAGGATGTAATTTTCCTCTGGGNACATCTCACAATGGGATGATGAGTCAATGGGCCATTTAACAGGAGATAGTCCAGGAGCGAGTTATCTGTGATTCATGCAGGAGGCATTCATGGACCCATTCACAGGAACATTGCCACACCTGGTCTCAACAGATGGTGATAGAATACAAGCTCCCAGGCACATCCCACCCTGCACCCCAGGACAAAAGGTCATCTCGTCTAACCTCCCCCTGCCATAGGCTGGGACATCTTTCAATAGATCAGGTTGCTCAAAGCCCCATCCAACCTGACTCTCAACAATTCTGGGGAGGAAGGATCCACAGCTTCTCTGGGCAATGTATTTAACTGTCATGCTGAGAAGTCTCATGTTCAAATCTCATTGTTCAGAAAATGATCCCTGTTTATTTTAGTAAATGACATATAAAAAATGCAAAATGAACAAAGAGTTCTCAATTTGTTATAAATTCTGTTATGGTCTTTTTTTCCTCCAGTCAATCTAGACTATTACTTTTTAAATTCTACTTTCCTCACCAGTTCATTCCTCTCCTTGGGAACTTAAGTGCATAACTGTTCAGTATCAGGTATTTTACCTGGTGATGGAAGCTTTGCGGTACTTACATAATTCTATATCACTTGCAGAAGTTGGTTCACCAGTACATTGGTTGTTTGGGGTTTATGTCCTGATTTTCTCATTTGTGATGTCTGTGACCACCCTTCCACCATCACTGTCATTTTCTCTCAAGGCTCTAATACTGTTTGAATCTGTTACAAAAGATGACATACAATTACATTGCTGTAGAATAATATGTGAAGATAGTGAAGTGTAAAGCAGATTGAACCCTTGCATTGTATCCTGAGGCAGCAGGTTACAACATGAGATGCAGAAGTTTCATTAGAAATAAACTGGGGAGGAGGAATGGAAAACTTAAAAGAGAGGAAAAAGAGAGGGCAGAAAAGGGTTGTGGATGATGTGATGTCTTCACAGGATGACGCTGACCACGCATCTGCCCAGGGGCTGCGCAGCATCTTTAAACTGCCTGAGGTGTCCTAGCTGGACAAACAGCAGTGAGGCAGACACTGCAGGCCCCCTGTGAGGAGCAGGCTGCAGGCTGGTCACAGTGTAGTGAGGAGCAGGGACAAAGGAGGACAGAGGGGATCCCTGTGTGGTATTCCAATCCTTTATTCCCAGTCGGAGGGTCAGAAGGACTGAAGAGCCGAGAGCAGAAGAGCAAAGAATAACGGTTGCAGCCCCGTTTATACGGGGGCAGGGAAAGGAGGTACAAAAGACAATAACCAATAGAACAAAGACACATATGGGGGTAATAACCAAACCAATAGAACAGTCTCAGGGGAGGGTTTGATTTGAAAAAACCAATGGGGCATTTAGTAAAGAAGAACTTTCCAGAACTTCTGAATAGGCAATGAAGTAAATACAAAATCATAAGGGATTATATAACTTGGGGAGGGGAAAGTACAATCCAATAACAGAACAATATGTAAACTAAGGAACTGGGGGATATAGGGAGTTTGGAACAAACTCATCCTAGCCATGATATTAAATCTTGGTGGTAGGGTCTTCCTTGGACCACCATCCTGTGGTCTGAGTGGCTCTGGCCACGTGCACTGCAACAACAGGATTCTGTTGTATTTAATTCTTTAAAAGCTGGGCTGTGGCCTCAGCTAAATAATTTTTAAGGCAACTCAAAGTACACAAAATGATAATAAAAACCACTATACATAACAAAATTGTTTTTAAAATTGAAATCAACCATCCTGAGAACCAGATATCACCCAGCATGTTCCCAAACCAGTCCCCTGATTCCTTCTTTAGGTGACTGACTTGGTCCTGGATCTCCTGAATGGCGGCGTGGATCGATTTGCCATGAGATGTTAAGTTCATACAGCACAACCCCTTGAACTCTTCACATCCGTGGCCGTGGGCGAGGAGTAGGAAATTGATGGCCGCTCGATTTTGCAGTGTTCCATGCCCGGTAACTTCTTTGTCCTCTAAGAGTTCACTTAAAGCTGTAGAAGTTGTCCTGGCATTCTTCCCCAACCAGCAGGAAATATGCTCGAGTTCCCCAGGGGCTTTGGCCGCTGCCACCCACGGCAAAAAGAGGGAGACAGCCATCCATGTTCCATGGGACCAATTGACCACATCATCGTCACAATTTTTGTACAGGTTTCTGAGAGACCTTTTTGTCTTGCCCAATTTAGCTGAATCAGCCACATCCTTCCACTTTAGGAGCTAGGCCCTGTCTGGGGTCAGGGTGGACAAATGATCCAGAGTACAGGGTCCACCACTGAGGTGGGATGGAATTCTCTGCCAAGCCCGATCCCCACAAATCAGAAACAACCCAGGCTCCAATTGCAAGGGAGGGATAGTGGATCTCGAGGGTGTTTTTATCCAGGTCTCACACCAATCCTGAATGTTATAGGTCTTATTAAAGGAAGCTGAGGATTTGAGGTGAGGGTAATCTCCTGGATAATAAAAGCTGGTGCAATACGAAGCCCCAGCGGACCCTGGAAGGTGTAGTTCCTGGGGTTCGTGAGACGCCACTGGGAGTTTCCACATCCAGGTATCCCAGTGACTGGGCTGAGTGGAAAGGGGCTCTTTAGTAAAGTTGAGGAGCTCACTGCGATGGAGAGGAAGGCCAATAAGGCACCCTGACATGGGGCCATCCACCCCATCCTTGGCCAGGAACAGGGTCGACTGGTCCAATGCCTGGGCTAGCGTTACCCAGACANCTGGGCTAGCCTTACCCAGACATTGCCCTTGGGTTGTGGGACGATCCACGCTGCCAATGGAAGGGCACTCCAGATGACCAAGAAGAGGAGGCTGCAGAGGCTGGTAGGGACATCCGTGATGTTGCGTAACAGGATGATGATCTAGGAAAGGAAATTTAAAAGGTAAGTGCAAAACTATTCAGTTTTAGGGATTTAAATATGAGAAAAAACCGGAAAAGGATTAGATGGGGGAAAGGATTCAGGGTCTTTCCGGCACCGCCTTCTCCAGGTGGTGGATTTTGCTTCTTTGATTTTGTTTGTTGTTACATAGGGTTTTACCCATTTGCTGGGAATCCACTTAAGTCTCTGAGGAGTGGATACGCTAGCATATCCGTGTCCCCAGGTTATTAAATGGTAAGGTCCCATTATTTGTTGACTCTCCAGATCTTTTATTAGGATTTGTGGGTTCTCCTTTAATTTTTGCATTTTGAGTTCAGAAAGTGTTGGTACACTGGTGGGTCGGGTTCTCCAAAAGAGCCATTCAGAAAGTTGATGTTAAACAGGACTTTTGCTAGGTGAAAAACAACAGAGTGAGTTGACTTTGGTAGTTCCAGATTGCTGTAGTAGGACCCTTTCTAGCGTTTGGTGGGCACGCTTAACAATGCCTTACCTGGCTGGGGAGTGGGGAATGCCTGTGGTGTGACGAAATCCCCACTGCTGACAGAAGCTGTCAAATTCCTGCAAGGTGTAAGCAGGTCCATTATCTGTTTTAATTTCTTGAGGCACACCCGGCACAGTAAAGGCTTGGACGAGATGTTTTTTAATGTTCTTGGTCTTTTCACTGGCATGGGCAGAGAAAGGCACCAGAAAAGGTGTCGATGGAGAGATGGCACATATTCGAGTCTCCCGAATTCAGGGAAATGTTTGACGTCCATCTGCCACACCTCACTTCTGTTCAGGCCTCTTGGATTTACCCCACTGCCAAGTGATGGAAGGAGATGTTTCGCGTAGTTGGGGCATGTCGCCACAATTGCTCTCGCCTGTCCCCGCAATAGATCAAACATGCAGATGAGAGTCAGAACATTCTGGTGGAACACTGAGTGGCTAAGTTTTGCCTGTTGGAATACATTTGGTAGTTTGGCCAAATCGGCCGGTATGGCCAGGGCATCAGCGATGTTATTGCCCTCTGCGATGGGCCCTGGAAGGTCAGTGTGGGACATCACATGCATAATGTAATAAGGTTGCTCCCGGTGGGAAATCAGATATGTCAATTTCGAGAGCAAATCGTAAATTTTTTTGTTTGATACTTCTTTTAGGAGAGCACATTCTGCTCTCATAATTACTCCAGCTATGTATGCTGAATCAGTGATCAGACTGAATGGCTGTTTGAACCACTCGAATGCCCTGATGACGGCTGCCAGTTCGGCTACTTGAGGCAATCCTGGGATCACCTCGACATTGGATTCCCACTTCCGTGTCTGGGGGTCTCTCCAAGTCATCACTGGCTTGTGAGACTTCCCTGAGCCATCCATAAAAATAGTTAGAGCATTGAGGGGGCTCCTGCTTTGGATTTCTCTGGGAATAATGAAAAAAGGCTGAATTAAATAATTTATGTTTGGGACAATGACTTGAAATTTGTCCAGAGTAACTATCAAGTGCAAATTGTAAAATTACATGGGTTTGGACCAGATGTTCCAGAGCGTCTGCCATGATGGGTAAGTATATGCATGTAAAATCATACCCCACCAGGGTGCGAAGCCGTGGTCTACCTCTAATAATAATTTGAGCCGTCAGTTCCTGTGGCGTGGTGATACTTTTGGATGGTTGGTGCGGAAGGAACGCCCACTTAATAAGTAGGAGGGAGTCCTTCTGCCCCTCGTCCCTCTAGAAACTGAGGCTATGGAAGTGTGGCACCTTCCCCATGATGATAAGCTGGAAAGGCAGGGAAGGTTGATACCTGTGTGCCTGTTTTGATGTTATTCCCTCTTGTGCCTTTTGTATGGCCCACTTTGCTTCTGCTGTGAGGGACCTGGGAGATAGTAGGTTGTCTCCCCCCTTCAATAAATTGAAAGCCAGGTCCTCAGTCGTCAGCCCCAACCAGGGTCTCACCCAATTTAATGACCCACACAGCTGAGAAAGTTCTTGTAATGTTCTTGGATTGTTGTTTATAGTGATGGGTTGTGGCATGATGGTAGTCTCTGTTATCTTAAGTCCCAGGTACTTCCAAGGGCTTGTTCACTGAACCTTCTTGGGTTGCAACTCAAACTCTTTGTTTTCCAGGGCTTTGACAACCAAATTTAAAGTCCAATCCAGATATTTTTCGCTTGGGGCACAGACCAGCATATCATCCATGTAATGAAGGATGACGGCCTTCCCAGCTTTGGCATGGATGGGCGATAGTATCGTAGTGACGTACCACTGGCAGATGATCGGGCTGTTCTTTATGTCCTGAGGTAACATCCACCAGCTACAGCAACGCATGGGAGCCTCTCAGTTGATGGAAGGAACTGAGAATGCAAACTGCGGGGCATCGTCGGGATGTAAAGAAATTTGAAAAAACTGTCCTTGATATCTAGGACGGCCAGATTCCAATTTTGTGGGAGCATTGACGGGGATGGCATGCCCGCTTGGAGGGGTCCCATGTCCTTAATGACCTCATTAATCTTCCACAGGTCATGGAGGAGCCGCCATCTGTCTCTACCTGGTTTCTGGATAACAAACACGGGCGAGTTCCGGGGGCTGTTAGTTGGCATGATGTTACCTTTGGCCAACTGCTCGTCCACAAGTGCACTGAGTGCCTTTAATTTGTCTTTTCTGAGCGGCCACTGGTCCACCCAAATGGACGAATCAGTTCTCCATTTTAATTTTTGGGTGTGGCACTCCACACCAGTGGCCGCAATTAAAAATTTTGGGGCCTGGGGCTGGTGTCAATTCGCATGGCCCATTGGGACATAACATCCCTTCCCCACAAAGTAAAATTGGTGTCCATTACGAATGGGTGTACAGAAGCCAATTGCCCATCTGGTCCTTCAATTTGTACAATGCTCTTACTTTGATTTGCCAGTTGAGGCCCTCTGATCCCTGAGACGACACCCTGAACAGGCTGCAACTCCCATTGTGATGGCCATTTGATAGTCGGAACGATCATCACATCAGCCCCTGTGTCCGCCATCCCATTTAGATCCATGTTATCATGCCGCTGGTAAAGTTTGCATCCCGCCAAGGGTTTGTCCCTTCCTACCACTTCTGTCCATCAGACGGTAGGTGTTATTCCATCCGTGGACAGATTAGGAGGCAGTGGTATGGCCTGGGAGATAAGCTGGCCCTGTGGTAGGAAGAATGGAGGGTGGACACACAGCACTAGGAGAATGAAGCCTCCATCTGAACCCGCATTAGTGAGTTCGGGGAGAACCTCGATCCCCACTGGTGTCTGTATGGTGTCCCCAGTGACAATGAAGTGAGTTGTGTCGGTAAAGTGTCTCTGTGTTGGAGGGTGTCCATGAGTACTTGCCACCTGTCGCTGTTGAAGTTGTAGCCTCTGTTGCAGATCACCTCCAACCTTTGTCCGGGTGTCCATAGATGTTCTTTTACAGCTCCATTTTTGTCATGGCGTGGAGCTGGCTCATGCTTGTACCTTAGTTTCCCCTGCTGAGATGGACCTGGGGAAACAATCTTGGGAGGGTCTGTAACAACCAATGCCAAGGTCTTAAAATATTTGGCCCAATGTCCCTTCTTCCCACAGCGGTGGCAGAAGGTGTCCCTTTGTGATGTTACTTCCCCTGCTGCCACAGTGTCCTCCATGACTCCACCATCCCCCCTCTTTTTAAATGAGAAGCGGTGTTCCACTGAGCTCTCTTAGTGCAGGTGTCGATTATGGAGTCCAGGGTGGGTGGTGGTTCCACAGGAAGGCCCATGATGACTCTCTTGCAGGTGTCATTTGCATTGTTTTGGGCTAATTCCAGCAACAGCTTTTGCTGCACACCCACATCCTGGACTTGGGATGCAATCGCCTCTTGTAATAGGTTAAAAAATTTAATATACGATTCTTGTGGTAGTTGTTTGATGTTAGTATAATTTACTCTGGGGGCCTTGGATGGTAGGAAGGTCAATGCCTTCTGTGCTGCCCTCATTATTTCCAGAAGGACAGGTCGTGGTGTCAATAGAGCCTGCTCTTGTGGCTTAGCTATATCCCCTTTGCTGTATAGATGCTGTAATGTTAAAACATTATTCTCCAGATCTTGGGAGGTATCTCGACTCTGTAGGACCACAGGAAGTAGGTCCCGTAAAAGTTTTTTCCGCTCTCACTCCCTGTCCTGGGTTATCTGTATTCTATTACCATCTTCATGAGCTATTGAAACCAGGTGTAGCAACGTTCCCTGCCTTCTTCCTCCGGACTATCTTTTGTTAATGGCCCCAACAATGCCTTGCCACATGACTCATAGATAACTCGCTCCTGGACCATCAATGGTCCCATCAATGCCTTGCCTCATGACTCACCATCCCATTGTGAGATGCTCCGCCCAGGGGGAAGGGGCCAAGCATTCCCATCTGGATAAAGTCTGGGGGTTTTGCAACAGAGGGGAAAGCCTTTCCCACTGGATTCCTAGAGGACAAGAGCTACACAACCACCACTGGACTTTCTGAGGAGGACCAGACCTTTTCTACAAGATCACCACTACGACAGAACCACTTCCAAGAGAACTGCAGCTATCACCTGATCGGACTGCTACCACCACTCTCNTGGAGGGAGGAGTCAGGACATAACAATTTTTAAATCATCAGGGACCAGCACTTTTGAAGAGAAAGTGGCATTAACCAAGCTTTTAAAATACTCACTTTCCTTTCCAAACTCTTTCAGTGCTTTACAGAGTTCTTTGATATGTGTATACGGGGAGGGTTCCCATGTAGGGTTCTTACCCGTCCGGGTAAATGTTGCCGGAGTGGCGATGGGACAGGCCTCCTGTTCCTGGTTCCAGCTTCCAGGCCCATCACATCCAGTCTGGGAGGCGTGGAAACCGAATATGGGACCATGGGAACCAGAAGGAGGAAAAGGGTGGGTGGGGCTAGCAGAGGAAGGTGAGGGGTCAGGGGCAGTGCCAACACTGTGGGCAGGACCTGACAGGAAAGGAGCAGGGCCCAAGGGATGGGAGGAGCCCACCACCAGAAAGGGTGGGGGTAAGAGCAGGAAAGGGTTGGAGGAGTATGAGAGAAAGGGATTATGGGAAGGAGAAGGGTAGACAAAGGGCCACACCATGTGGAGTCCTCCATCTTGGGAGACAAAGGGATTAGGGAAAAAAGGATTGGGGAAGCCATTCTGAGCAACTGCAACTGGGAGACTTAGAACTGGGGAAGAGGGAGTGGGAAAAGGGATCGGGAAAGGGTCTGAGATGAGCTCCAGATTCTCGCCTCAGCGAGGGGGCTGAGGAGACCGAAGAGGGCCAGGGAGACGATAGCAGCCCTGTGCCAGCTGGCAGTGTGTACCTCCCGATTTCCCCAGCATAGGGGAAGAGGATTTGGGAGCAGAGGGTGAGGGAGGAGGGGTAGGGGTTTGAACTGGGGGAAACTGCCATGACTGTTCGTGTATTTCCCCTTGTGCTGGTAAGGAATCACAGATCAAAACCAGCAATGGAAAGAATTTAGCTCTTCAGGTGTCTCCCGTAGCCCTCAGGGAAGTCAGTTTGACCCCCACAGAGTCCCAGAAAGAGGGTGATTTGATCTTTTCAGGAGACACATGGGGAAAATAAAGAAACAGCCATCTAATGAACTATTTTAACAACCCCGTGGAAAACATGTGCCCACCCGCTGTAAGGAAATCCCCAACATGGTTATAGACTTCCCTCTGGTGTGCAGAGATTTTTGAACCCATTTTAAAAGCACACCAACAAACTCCACCCCAAACCGTGGAAAAAGGGAAGACAGAAAAAAAGCTGCCCCAGGGACCAGAAATAATCACCAAAATTCCCCACTCCCTGGGGAAACAGACTTACTGAAGCTCCAATTTTCTTTCACAAAATGGGCTGGTCCCGGGAAATAAAATCCATGGCAGGGTTCTCTGCTCCAAGCCGATCCCTCCACCTAAAACTGAGAAGGGTTGTCGGCTCTGCCTGGGAGCACCGCTGGGCACAAATCAGTGTGCTGCGCGCAGGGTGGAAGCCCTCCAACGAGGCTAACTCTGGGTGGTCTCCACCACCCAGGACACCTCAGAAAGATCTCTCTGACCTGCGGATCAGAGAGTCCCACATTGCGAACCACCTGACACCAACCACGCAGCTGCCCGAGGGCTGCGCAGCGTCTTTAAACTGCCTGAGGTGTGCTAGCTGGACAAACAGCAGTGAGGCAGACACTGCAGACTCCCTGTGAGGAGCAGGCTGCAGGCTGATGACAATGTAGTGAGGAGCGGGGACAAAGGAGGACAGAGGGACTCCCTGCGTGGTATTCCAATCCTTTATTCCCGGTCCGAGGGTCAGAAGGACTGAAGAGCCGAGAGCAGAAGAGCAAAGGATAACAGTTGCAGCCCCGTTTATACGGGGGTGGGAAAAGGAGGTACAAAAGACAATAACCAATAGAACAAAGACACATATGGGGGTAATAACCAAACCAATAGAACAGTCTCAGGGGAGGGTTTGATTTGAAAAAACCAATGGGGCATTTAGTAAAGAAGAACTTTCCAGAACTTCTGAATAGGCAATGAAGTAAATACAAAATCATAAGGGATTATATAACTTGGGGAGGGGAAAGTACAATCCAATAACAGAACAATATGTAAACTAAGGAACTGGGGGATATAGGGAGTTTGGAACAAACTCATCCTAGCCATGATATTAAATCTTGGTGGTAGGGTCTTCCTTGAACCACCATCCTGTGGTCTGAGTGGCTCTGGCCACGTGCACTGCAACAACAGGATTCTGTTGTATTTAATTCTTTTCAGCCTGTTAGACAAAATATGTTTTACTTATGTTATGCATATAACATTTGTGCCAGACCTAATTAGTCTATCTGAGTCTGTTGCCAGTTTTAATCAGGTTGTCAGAATCTAAGTTCTCTAGAGTCATAATGTAAACAATTCACAAGCTAACAAGTACTGTATGAAACATTGAAACATCTTCAGACATATGTGAAGCCTCCAGTTGCAAAGCTTTCTGATTTTTTTTAAAAAATTTTCTTCTTTTTAAAATTTGGAACTCAATTGCTTCTGCAAAATTTGACTGAAGGCTCAAACATTTTGAATAAATGTCAGTCTGTTTCCAGGATCCTGACAAGTTCCTGGAAAGAGCTTATGTTTCACATTAAATTCCTGCAAATTGTGATGTTTTCATATAAGGTTTATTCACAGTTTTAGAGTATGTCAGACTCTAACAGGACAGACTTTTAATGCAGCCTTTTAATAGAATGTGAGATTTATTTTGCAACGACAGAGTGTAGTGCCCCAGATTCAATATTGTAACAATGTTTCTGAATCCACAAACCTGCACCGAACTCTTTATATTGACATTATTTACATCCTCGCTCCCTGTTGCGGTTTGTAGTTTCTTGGGATGGTATGGCAAGCTGCAAACCTTCCTGGGTAGTGCAGCGGGGGTTTCCTTGGGGAGGGAAGCTGTTTCACTTCCTGTGGCCCCTTTTGGACTGCCCCTCATGGCCCCAGCTAGCTCTCAGCTCCGCAACATGGGGGCAATAAAGGAGGCGAGAAGGGCTCCCCGCATGGGGGCTTCAGAGGATCTTTATTCACATGGTCCCAAAGGCTGACAGGACCACATTGGCTGATTCCCCTAGGCAGAGAGGCCGCATGGCATGCAGCCTAGACTTTTTATATGGGGATCAGGGGGGCGGAGAGACCACATGGGCTAATGGTTTCAGGGCACAGGGGTGGTACAGGGTCAGGATTAGGGCACAGAACAAATGGGGAGTACCCAAGGGAGTGGTTAGGAATAGGGGTGGAGGGAGGGAGGACAATGTGGGGGGTAGGGAATTTAGCAAAAAGGGAGTGGGAAAACAGACCTTTACATTCCCCCCCCAAAAGATGTATTAGGTATTAGTTTTGTTTCAGAATGTTGGCCAGTCTTGCTTCATTTACTGCCATTATTTATTAATGAAGCCTCCCAGCATCTACTAACTGGTGAGTTAACCACTTTAAATGTAAAGTCAAAACTTCGGATATTCTGCTAACCTGTAAAGATGTTTTTATATTCCTTATAGGAGAACGTTTATGCAATTTTCTTCAAGGCATACTTCTAAGCAAATCCACTAAATTGTTCACTAAATAATTTCATCCCTGAGAACACTACTTGGCCCTTTTTTTTTGCTTTAAAACTTATGTGTGGCTACATTTTGGATCAATAAGTTATCTGTGGAGTCTGGGAAGAGATAGGATGGATCTGAGCTGCGGGCTGTGGTATGTGCCTGCAGAATGCCATGGCAGCACAGAGAGGTTTGTCTCCACCTGACCTTGGGGGCAGAAGATGCCACAGGGCAGAGCCCTGCGGAGAGCAGCCTGCTGGAAGCTACCAGATGAGTGGGCAGCGCGTGATTGCCCCCATATAGGGACATTATCAAAGTGTGTTGCTGATGTGGCAATGTGTGATAGGTTGCTTAGTGAAAAATACCATATAAGGAGACACTGGAACTTGAAGAAGTGTATAAAGCAAGCTGGTTTCTTTGAATAAATGTCTCAGATGCCCTGCTGGTCTGACTCCATGTCTTAGTGATTACATCAGTGGAGATCTTCAGTTATTTTCAGTTAATTCACAAATGGAAAATAGATGTAGTTTACTTAATAGACAACTCCCTGCTTGATCCAGAGAATATCAATGTCCCTATACAATGAAGCTATGGTAGTTTTTTATCTCTAAAGGAAGAAAAATTGGAGGCTTCCAATTGGCGTATAAAGCTTCATGTGTAAGGCCTGCTTCCAACTGAGATGCAAGAGGCCAGAATCAGGGTTGAAATAAATTGGCATGATTTCATTAAATAAGAGTGGAGTTGTGCCCACTTACATCAGCAGTCAATTTGAGAACCCCTTATACATCTTATTTATAATGTAGGGTCTTCAAAGCTAGTGAACCACAAATGGCAAGGATTAATTCAAGCAAATAATTTTTATTTCCCCAATCTGAATAAAGTAGATCTTTCTCCACAAATGTGCATGAAAAATATTCATACATCTTCAGCAATGGTTTTCCAGGTTACCCGTTGAGTTAATATCTGGATGAATTCCTTCTGCATTTTGGAGGGAAAGAGTTTTGACACACTTTGCTTGCAACTGTGCTCCAAAGGCAGGTATTAAAATTCAGATTTTGCTCATCTTCAAGTTGCAGTGTGTACCTTCCAATGTGTTTGCTTATAAGAGAAAATAGAGGATTTTGAACAAATCAGGGTGCTATAGACAGTGGTGACTCTCAATTATCAGTGTTTAATGTAATTTTTATGGTGATACTGTTTCCTAATTGTATTATGCTTCCTAAATATTATAGACTTAACTAAGTTTATCAGACTTTGCTGAGTGAAATGAATGAAGAGGTGACCTTGCTTAAGAACCTATTAATGTTAAAGGATTGTTGGATGAATAATTACAATGTTCCCTGTCCAGTGCTGGCTTCCTGCCTGTAGGAACTAGCATTACAGTTGGCATAGGTTGGCAGTTACTTGTTTTCTCAAGAAAAAGGGCAACTGACAAAGAATGTGGAGACTGAAATATCTTTTTTTCCCCTAGAGTTTTCCTGACGGGGAAATTTGAGATTTGTAGCAATGTTAGGAAGATGCTGTTGGCCAGAGGTTACTTTTTTATGGATAAAAAGGCTACTGTGTGTCAATCTCATTTTTACAAAAACAGAAAACTATTTCCAAGACTTGTTTATGTTTTGTTTCTAGTAAGGGACAAAAGTATTGGTGGAGATCTATGAAGAAATACTGGCACTTTCTTTGACCTTCCTTTTAAGTAGAAAACCTCACTTGTTAATCTGTGCAAACCTTGTGTCTCAGGAGGTGAATGTTGTTTTAGTCTTCTCAACCACGATGCCAAGTAAGTTATGTTCTTATAATAGTGGATTCTTACTCAGTTTTATATTTAACTAAATAAACAAGTTTAAATTATGTAATCATGGAGGTTTTGGGCTGAAAAATTATTTTTAATTCTTTTTCAGTCTTTTTTTCCCTTTGCAAATCTATGCCCTTTCTAACTGATGTTAAATTTAAGGCTGTAATTCAAACTTTATTGCAAAAGATCCATATTAGTTAACAACAAAATCACTTTCCTATGGCATTGTGGAGAAGCATATTTCAAATATCTGTGTATACTAGGATAAACAAAGTCACATGCAGTATCTTTGCAGAAATATTTTAGTGTACGCTGGAAATAATTTCCAAAGTAGAAATTCTTTGTTAAAGATTAAATTGTTTCAAGGAACTGGACGTCTGAGACTCTGCCATGGAAAACCTGGGGCTGAGCCAGTGAGGAGACCTAGTCCCGTTGTATGAGTATGGGGGTGTAGCTGGGAAGGGGCCTCGGTCCCAGCTCAAGTGATGGAGTGTGACTAGCAGAGTGGCTCCTGGATCTAATTTATTTGTGTATACAGAATATTATTGTCTTTTTCTCTCTTTCCTGCAGAAACAGTTTCACTTCACTGTTCATTAAGATGGAGAAAATTACTTTGTAGCCATTTTTTAGGCCACTTGTGTGAGAGGGGAAAACCTGAGATCTCTTTTACATTTACTTAATAATAAAACACTTTCTGCAGTAGAGGGCTCATGCAGAATACCTAATACAGCCCATTAGCACACAGCAGTAAAGTGGCAGACCTCAATTTCTGTTGCTAAACAAGTAAGCAGACCAACATGAACTTAGGTCTCCTTCTGCAAGTTAACTGTCTGTTGGAGTGCATGGCGCTCTGGCCACAGCCCCCACACCAGGCAATTCCTGGTGGATCAGTGGCACTCAGAGCTCTGTACTCTAACATCTTTACTCACTGTGAATCCCCGTGCCCCCGCGGGATCTGCCTTTCGCATATTGTTATAAATTCAAGGTTTTACCCACCCAGTTTTATGTTAATCCTGATGTTTATGGATATCCCATAGGGAATATGCATGACCTCTGGAAAATTCTGTGAAGTTCGTTGTTCCGTTTGTTCATTCAAACAGAAATCTTCCCTGAGATGTCCCCTTTGGATGTGCTCCCTGCCATTTTACAATGTGCAGGGCTCTATTGGTTGTAATCTCTATGTCCCGCCCTTTCTGGCACCCAGACAAATCATNGGATCTGCCTTTCGCATATTGTTATAAATTCAAGGTTTCACCCACCCAGTTTTATGTTAATCCTGATGTTTATGGATATCCCATAGGGAATATGCATGACCTCTGGAAAATTCTGTGAAGTTCGTTGTTCCGTTTGTTCATTCAAACAGAAATCTTCCCTGAGATTTCCCCTTTGGATGTGCTCCCTGCCATTTTACAATGTGCAGGGCTCTATTGGTTGTAATCTCTATGTCCCGCCCTTTCTGGCACCCAGACAAATCATGAGCTTGGCAATCATGAGCTGGGGTCTTTTGTCTGTGCTCCTGAACGAGTAAAGGAACCTGCAACTGACCCTTCTCGTCTCCTGCCTTTGTCTATGCAATCTTTACATCAGGTCTGTAGTCTTGCTCCCTGCAAAGGAGAAGCCAGTGTTGGTTCGTTACTTTTGTAATGAATTTCCTGCCATTTATTGCTGCGAGCTCCGGAACTCCAGGACACCTGAAACAGCAAAAAGGCGCAGCTGCTGTTGGCCAGGCGATTTGCAGACGGCGTCAACTGTCCTGTCTTCTTCTCTGGGAGTGTGTTATTTCACAATTCTCTCTTCTGTGATTTGAAAATTTTTAAACCCCTCTCCTCATTTTCCATTAAAATTCTGCAAATAAAATGGTTAACTCCCAATCCTTTTGGGTGAGAAATTCTGAAAGATGCTTCTTTCATGTTAAGTCAAAATTAATTTTTAGAATCTTGTTTAGTCAAAGATGAAATAAGGAAATATCAAGCTATTGTCTAATGTGTTGCTGCCATCAAAAGGGAGAAGAGTCATCTTGTAATCCAAAGTGAGAGTATTTTGCACAAGGAGACTAAGCAAGTTGCATGGAAGAGAGAATAGAGAGCATCTGCCATTTCAGATGTATGTATTGCTTAGAAACTGTCCAAAATCTTATTAAGGATCTCAATTTGGTAATTGTATTTGACTAGCTAATACACAGATATTTTATGTAATAAGTAACAGGGCTAGTGTATATGATTACAAATCTACAGAAGTGAAGGTTGCTGGCAAAAGATAAAGCATGTGTGTGCTTCTGAATTTTATATAACACAGTTGAAAACGTGGAACTTTTTCAAGCCTTGGAAGGTGAAGCTTTGGCTAAGGTAGAGATTAGGCAAAAAACCAAAACCTTACAGAAAGTTCCTTTCCTTTAGCCAAGGAGCTGATGCAGAACTCTCTCAGAGGGCATATTCTGGGAGGCCTAATTGAAATCTGGTTCTATGTTGCATTTTGGAGATGTGTATACACTATTCAGAAGAAAGAGGATTTTTTGTCAAATAGATAAACATCTCTCCTATCAATGAAGATGAATGATGTGCTCCAGTCTCTATATTTGGGATCCTTGAAATTCCAGGGGCTGTCCCTGAAACGGCGAGAACTTAAAAGCTGGTTGAATGTTCAAAATGGACCTTTTGCAAGATTTTGATATTATAGATGTGTTCCTGAGTTAAAAAAAAATATTGCTTTGTAACATAACACATAAATAAAATGTACTGAATGGTATAAATACGGGGGAAATATTCCTCTATTCCTTTGCTTAAAAGAAATGGAACATTGGTTTTTTGCAACCTGCTTTTTTCTCATTATTTTTGATTGTCACTCTGCCTAATTTGAAGTTTTCTAGTTGATATATTTTGTCAGGGATCACCAAAGGAGACAGGGTAATTGAGTTACTTTCTTGAGGGAGAGTTTTTCTTCTGCTAGGAATTAGATTTATGCCTTAGCAGAATATGGTAGCTTTTGATGTATCTTTGTGGTATTCATACAGAGATGAAACTGTGTAATTTCCTTTAATCTTGCATAAAATATTAATTTTGTGCCCATCTTTCATCTTTACAGTATACTGGATTTATGATGAAAATTTGAGTGAAAAATTCAAATGCTATGCTTGTTAAAGTACTCCCTAGAATCCAAGGTAAATCTATTTCTGTTGTGACACCATTGATTGATTGTGTCTTAATTAACTGTAAACCTGTGTTTTCATTTTAATGACAAAATATGAATGAATTAACTGAAGCAGAAAAGCAGAAGGAAGGAAGGAAGGAAGGAAGGTGGGAAAGAAAAAAAGCAAGCAAGCAAACAAGCAAGCAAGCAAGCTCTCATGAATGACAAACCCAACATTTATAACCTCAGATGCTTAGTTTGCTATAACAACTCCAGCACATCAATATCTGTTTCTGTGATAGGATACTGTCCATAGAGAGAGATGTTCTAAATTTTACCTGACAAAAGAATACAGCTATAAATGAACTAGGGAATTAATACTAGTGAATTAAATTATTTGTGAAGCTCTTTTCTCACTCCTTAACATGCACAGGCATACAACTTTAGGTATTCAACTCCAGATTAAAATCATGACGTGGTTTACAGCTGGTGGGATGTCAATATTCCCAGAAGAGTTCTGAAAGTACACTATGTACTGTGTTGATGTCACTTAAAAAGCATTTAAAAGAAAAATGTTCTTTCCAGTCTCCTCCAGAGGGACTGTATCTTTTTCTCCATTCCTTGAAAAAGACTTTTTGAATGCTAGTTTAATTAAAACAGAGAGATTATTTAAACAGCAACTTTCAAAATTATTTCAATGAAAAATAAACCAAGATCATGGTTTATTTTATTACTTTGATTGCCGTTGGTTATCACTGCATTTTTTTTATGACAGTCAAGTATTAGTGGCAATCTTCTCTTGACACTGAAGATGATGTTTAAAATCCCTGGAGTATTTAAAACAAGAGAGAGCTCCCAGCATGTCCTGGTGCTATGGAAACCAATATTTACTCTGATATATCAAGAATAACCTGACATCTAGATTTGTCAGTGGTTTTGCATTTTATATAAGGAAACATGCATTCATCATGGCATGACACTGCAATGAAAAAAAGCCAGAATTAAATCAAAGAAAACCCCACATTAATAGACAGAAGCAATGAAGAATTGTTGCTAAATTTGCAGTACATGATATTTAGAAGTGATCTTTAGTACATGATACTAAGTGAATGTGTTGCTGCTGGATGAATCCCTACACTCAGCATCCTAGTACAGTTTGCTGCTTCGGAGATCAACAAATGAACTCTCTTCTGTGTTCCTTTCTTATAAAAACATTGTGGGGAGTGACAAGTGCTCAGAGCTGGGTAGAGGAGAAAGGGGTTTGGATTTCTGCACGCCTGAGGAAATATGTGCTGTTCTAACTCATAAAAATCCTTGGTTGCTGAACGTTTACTCCTGTGGCTACCCAACTGCCATTCTGACTAATATATTTCTACAGAGGTGGAAATAACAGCTCAGCGTGAGACTGAATGAGTTCAGCTTAGAGGAAAAAGGGACTTGTACTTGTCCCCCTGGAAAAAGGTCAATTCAGCTGCATCTGGTATAAATAGTACTAAGAAATGTAGCTACACTTCAGGCATCTACTTAAAAGAACACAAATACAATTTCCTTTCACACTGCATGTGATGATAATGAAACCCAAATTTTGAAAATGGTCCCTTTTTCTTTGAGTAGTTTGATGAAGTTTTCACTAGAAAGCCATTCTGACTAAGAACAGATTAAATCACAACTACTTTGGCATCCTTGGCTAGTTTATTGTAGATGTGCTACAATAAATGATATGTGCAGGTGGTAATACATATTTGAATAATTGCTGTACTTTTGCATTTCAAGTTATATTTGAAACAAAAAAAGTGATAGCTTTTTTTTGGTGTGCATTTGTTTCTTTTCCATTGCTTGAATATACCTGGTCAGTTTAAGATGGTGACTGAAGCACAAAATAGGTCAATGGTGGTAGCCTTTTTTTTTTGTTAATGAAATAAGACCTAATTAAATGAATGTTCAAAAAATTTGCCACAACAAAAAAGCTAAATTGATTGCTCCCAGTATATCCAATATAGATTCAAACCA
>WEIT01042061.1:45200-63780 GCA_013389985.1 Dryoscopus gambensis | reverse complement strand
AAGGTAGTTTGCTTGTCTAGTTTTGACAGGATTTTGCTCAGGCCATAGTTACACTAACCCACATATGTCTGGAAGAATCCGTCATTCCCATAGTAAGTGAAAGCCATTTCTTTAATGGTGTAAAATTGCCGTGCCTTCCTTGGTTACTCAGACTTTAACAGCTTTTCTTTCTGAATCATTTGCCCTACTAAGTGCTACGTTCACAGAAAAACCTGTCACCATTATTAACGGACATTGTTGCAGAACCACAGTGCCAAAGCATTATCTATAACTATCTGCATGCTGTTTATGTGTAGGTAGATCCAGGGGCATATGCAGGTAAGATTTTCATACCTATTTGACACTGTGACAAGCAAAAGTACCTTAAAATTGGACAGGATCAAGAAACTGTGAAGCATCTTCACAGAACCCATGTGTCAGAAAGGGTTATATATTTAAGGAATTTTTTCCATCCACTGCCTCAGAGTAAACTGTGGGAGCTGCTCAAACCACACCATTTAGGATGGAAAGTGAAGGTAACTTCTGTCTCAGTGGTAGGAATCCAATTATCCATTTGGAAATCAGCCAAGATCCCGTATCTAATATAGATATAGTATTCCATATTAAATGATGCAGATTTTTAAGAACCACACATCATCAACTTCCATTGCATTTCTTTATTAAAGGCATTTTCAGCAGCCTCTTGTGTTCTGGTAACATAGACATTACCTCAGGCTTGACACAGACTGCCGAGTGAATTCATCCACTCTGGTGCTTTGTCTCACGGGGAGGGCTGCCATGCACATACTCACCAAGCTCTATATCCTACATATCCTGCTAATCCTGGAAGATCTGAGGAGATAACTCCTGAGGTTGAGTGGCCACGGGTGGTGGGATGCTATTGAGCGTAAATGAGAAGAGAAATCTGAGCATCAGAATCTTTGCTGCAAATCACCACCACATCCAACCAGCATGATATATTAATTTATAATTAAATGTTGACTTTTTTCTCCCTAAGGATATTTTGGCTTCTAGACCAGCACAGTTCATTAGTTAGTCGCTGTGTTTGATTCAGTTATTGTCATGCCTTTGATCACTTTCCATCTAACTGAGCATGTCAGAGTGGATACCAAAAACCTTTGTGCTTCTTTGTAATTGCAGGCAGATCATTCCTAAGCAAGGAACAGCATTTTCTCAGCCTCAGTATTTGCTTCTCGTGACAATTCCCTTATTTCATTGAAACTGATGAAACTTGCTCAGTATATATGTTTTTTATCGTGATGGTTTCTTTTCTTGGCATCTACTATATCAGCAAGATAACCAGTCTTATTTTCATCAGACTGTCTAGAGATTATTAAAATGAGTAATTCCTGCTAGTTGAGATGAGAAAATGGGTTTTCAAAAAAAAAATCTAGGTGAGATAACATCAGTGCTACTTGTGCACTATGTCTATATGAACTCTAAATAATTATATTCCTTTGCTTAAATATAGTGCATAGCAGAATTCTTGTTCTGCATCAGCCCTCAAAGGATGATGGTGTTTCTATCTGTCAGAAAGCAAAGATATAGAAAACATGAAGTTTGTAAGAAGCCTGATTAGAATTTAAGTACCCTACTTCTGGTATAATTCCCTTTACCTTAGTTACCAATTGATTAAACTTTCTTACTAAAAACAGCAGGTGTCTAATTATTTACCACGTATTTTCTAACTTTCTTTTTATAGCCATTAAAAAAACCAACAAACTAATATTGTTTAGTGCAAAAAAAAAATACAGAGCTGAAAACATTTTTAGGAACCTTGTCAACTGATGATCTGCAGATGATATCAGCTTTTTAAAATGCACCTTTATAAAACATTTCTTACATTTCTCGCAGCTTTTGCTACGAATAGCACCTAAGACTCCCGAAACTGAAAGATCAATGTATTTTTTAAACCTGCCTCTTTAATCTTTCAGTATTTCCTCTGAGCATTTGTCAGAACTTTGAGCTTACACACCTTCATTAACTCCCCTGTACAGTCACTCAGTTTGGATTCATTTACTGTAACTTCAACCATCTAAAAGTTACTATGGGGAGTAAATGAGCTTTCTGCAGGGACAGCTGATCCCTCGCTAGGACACACGTCTGATATACATGGAATCATTTTCCTCTGAAGTTGTTTATCTCTCTCCACTGACTACAGAGGAAGCCGAGGCAATAACCTCTAAAGAAATACCAAATATTTTAGCAGCTAAAATGATGAGACAAACTTTTTTGCCTTCTCTTTTGTTTATGGAGTTGAGTCACAGGAGAGGGAAGGACAGGTTTCATTTTTTTTTAACAGGGTATCATGATTATGAATTAAACAGCAGAGACAAAATTGAAAACTATTTTGGCTCATATTTTTAAATTAACTGTAATGGAAACTGTGTCCCCCCTACATTCATGCATATCACTGGAAACTCTGCTTATGTATTCCTAAATCTTAACTACAACTGCTCTGCTACAGAGCTAAGAGGCAATTGAGGTATTTGTCCCCTGCTAACTTTTGATGTGACTTGATATAATAACTAAGCTGAGTTAGTCAGAAAAAGGGATCATTCCTCTTTCCCCATGCATTCATAGTCACATAATCATCATTTAGGTTGGAAAAGACCTCAAAGATCATTCAGTGCAACCTTTGACTGGACACCACCATATCTACTAAACCATAACACTAAATTCAAGTTGCTTCTTGAATACTTCTAGGGGTGGTGACTCCACCACTTCCCAAGGCAGCCCTATCCAATGTTTGACAACCATTTCAGTGGAAAAATTTTTTATGATGTCCAACCTGAACCTCCCCTGGTGTAGCCTGAGTCCATGTCCTCTTGTCCTGTCATTAGTAAATTCCTTAACTCTTCATTGACTAAATCTTGTATTGAGAGGGGATTCAATGCAAAACCCTGTTTTCAAGATCAGTTTTGTTAAAATTCACCTACCGACCTTGCTCACCAGTGGTTGGCGATGGGAGGAAGAGATGGACTGTCCCCATTTTCAGCCTTCAGCATTTCTAGATAAATGGCAAATCACATCCTAAACAACACTGCATGGTTTGGAACTCATATGCAAGATGTAAACAGAAAGGTAAGCGCAAATACAATATTCAGATAATCAGGCTTTGCTTTACATCTTAAGAACAATGAAATATTTTGCATTTATTTATTGTTAACTTTTATTATTCAGAAGTAGGCACTGATGAAGTTTCACCCCCCTGAAAATAAATTCTCCACCCTGGACTCTGTAACTGGATGATGCAAATAGCATAACAGGCTGCTGTTCCTCTCTGGGTGTTATAACTCCATTAAGTTTGAGGGATGAAAAGCCCAATCTCTCTTTATCCATGCTGGAGGGACAGAAGGAGGGGACATAATCAAATTATGGTCAGGAAATTTATCAAAAGCACATCACTCCTGAAAATTGTAGCCAAACATACAAAACATTGCCTTTCAAAATATGTTTCTGCAGTGCTTTGAAGATACCTTTTGCTACTTAGACAGGATTTTATATCATTAATGATCTATCTTGTTCATACATTACTTTTTATGGCCTCTGTTCATTTCACATTGATTTTTCCCTGACTTATTAAGGTCGCAGTCTCAGACCTTAGGCACTCCGCAAACGTAAATTGCAGTACAGAAAATAAAAATGCCAAAATCAGGCTGTGCCTGCCAAGTCATAACTCAATAATATCTACCATCTATGAAAATAAAATCCATAAATACTCCCTAATATCTACATTAGCTTCATAGAGCATAATCTGTAAATGCTGTAACCACTCCCTCCTCTGATGCATGAAGTTACTTAATCCAGAAGCTAGAAGTATTTTTTTTTTAATGAGCATTAGTATTAAAGTACTGATCAAAGTGAATCTTCAAAGCTTCCTCATGTCTAAGTATTTGCAGGATCCTGGTTGATCTGCATACAGTCTTGCCACTGCATTTCAGACTGTTTGTGTGCTAAACTTCATGCTGAATATATAAACAAGCCTGGATTGCAGCAAGCGTGCTGTGCAAACACTGCAGTGTGGAGAAGTTCTTTCTCTCCCTGGCTTCACAATACCAAGGAAATTCTGGGAAGATCTTCAGAAAATCAATAGGAATTATTAGAGGAAGAACTGAAGATGGAAGAATGTAAAAATGTATCTGACTAGTTTTGATGAAACAGTATTTACAACTTATGAATAAAGTGGTCTAGAGAATCACTTTTAAGTCTCTGTCCATTTTCAGCAGTCCTGTAACCAATTTTCATTATGGGTTGTGTGGCACCCACAGATAAAATTCACACCAGGATGTCTTTCTATGTTATGGATATGCAGGTAAATATATCATTTATCATGTACTTCTTCCTATTCATTTGGAAGACGGCAGAATATTTTGCAACGCGTTCCACCGGGATATGTAGAAAACATTGATATCCTGGTAGGCAGGAGCCTCATAGTGTTTTGAGAGTTTAATTTGCACAGCAAATAAGAAGTATAATGTACAAGAATTATAATGCAAAACGACTGTTTAATTCAAGAGACATCCAAGGATTTAGATGGCTGCAGATATATACAATATGTATGAGGAATATAAGAATATCCATATTTTGAGCAGGAGGACCTGGCGTCTACAGGGATTTCAGCATTACAAAAAGTAACACTAGGTTTCTTAGTATCTCCTACAAGTACAAATCCATCTTGATGTTCAAGACATCATTTCAGTTTACTTTAAAATTCAGGAATTCAATTCATGTAATAAATGGGTAGTTTTGTCCATAGAAAACAAATTCAGTAAGTGTTTCAATGGACAGTAAACAGGAAGAAAACAAGATGAAAAAGCATTGGGTAGCATCTAAGCAAAAGCTGAAGAAAGCAGGACAATCTGTCCTGCTCTTCCACATGGATTCAGCCTAGGAGGCAGCTGGGTGGACAAGCCCAGGTCAGGAGATGGGGAGGTAATAGCTTTAAAAGGAAAGATCGTAGATTAAACGGATATATCAGAAATAAATTCTTCCCTGTGAGGGTGGAGAGGCCCTGGCACAGGTTGCCCAGAGAAGCTGTGGCTGCCCCTGGATGCCTGGAAGTGCTCCAGGCCAGGCTGGACAGGGCCTGGAGCTACCTGATCTAGTGAAAGGTTTCTCTGCCCATGGCAGGGGGGTGGAACAGGATGATCATTAAGGTCACTTCCAACCCAAACTGGTCTACGATTCTGTGATTCTATGAGATGCTCTCTGCACAGCAACATCCTCTCCCAAATCTGACATCAATCTTCATGGAACTGAAGGCTACATATTAACGACTTCCAGGGGGACACCTTTGCAGCCATATTAAGGGAAACCCATTTGTATTGGATGAATCTGGGGAACCCCTACACAACTCATATGGACCTTCCCCCCTTTGCAGTGCTGGGGTGGGGACCCTCTGCTCATTCTTCCCTGAGGAATAGTGCAGCTGGAAAGACAGAAATACCAGGATCATTTTCCCTGCAGGCATAGGTGTGGATACGTGCTGTGGTTTCTGTTCACACTCTGCTGCAGGCATCGTGCTTTGCTCTGCACATCAGCAAAGCACCTTTAGACTGACAGTGGTGTGGTGAGTCCGGAGCCTGACACAGCCAACTTCCTTTTCATCTGAGTGTTGATTTCTGCAGTTCCTTTCACTGTGGTTCATCCGCTGACAAATTTTCCCTCCCATAAGAGGCAGCAGATTTCTTTATTGTTATTTCTTCCCTAGCTGAGAAAATCAAGCTGCAGAGTCGTGCTTCCACAACTCCAGGGTGAAACAGCCTTTCACTGCATGAGGAACAGGTAAAGGTGCTCTTTCTGTCATGGCTGTGTAAGGAATTGAGACATCTATAAGGATTGTTTTCCTAGAGACTGGATTTAAGTGCAGATAATGCACCAATTATTGCAAGACAAACAAACCAAGTATGCTGCTGTTAAAGTGGGAGATGGGACAGTTCATAGAATCACAGAATGTTTTTGTTGAAAGAGACCTTAACATTCATTCAGTTTCAACCGCCCTGCCCCTGCACCTTCCACTAGACCAGGTTGTTCCAAGCCCCATCCAACCTGGCCTTGAACACTTCCTATGGAATAGCTGGACATTAACCTGTTAAGGGCACACTGCTGGATCTGAATTTTAAGGCTTTTGTAGTTTCTCAGAGAGTAAAAGGGAAAATCTGATAAAGAACCCATTTCATTTGAAAACTGACATATTTCACTTGATAATGATGTAAAATAAAACTTCCATTCAGAAGGACTGAGGCAGGCCTAGGCCAGTCTCAAATGTAGATAACTATTAAAATATTAATTATGTGCTTGCTTGTAGTTGGCATAATTTATCTGTGTTAATTGACAGCAAAATAACTGAGAGGTTGAAAATACTCCATAATCCACCATGAAATACTCAGTAACTGTTTAGAGACAAAAATATATGTCTGTATATATATATATGTCTGTATCTATCTATCTATCTATCTATCTATACAGATAAATATATCTTGCTATTTGTAGGCTTTGACCAATGTTTTTGTGTCAAACTTTTGAAACTAAAGCCATACATCATAAAAATTTTTCTTCTCCTTTTAAGCATACATATTAGACAATTTTCTTGTTATTCAGGGCTTTTTGATGGCTGAGAAAGGAACTGTCCCATCTTAGGAGGACTATTACATGGAAATGGGGTGTGTAGATAAATTAATGGAAGTTTTGTGGTACCATGAGGGTCCTGTTGCAGCCAGAGACAGGTTGGAGTAGCTGAGAAACTGCTCCAAATGACACAAGAGGATGAAAAGACCAAAGGATTTGACCAGTGAAAAACTATTTTTGTGTCCTTTTTTGGAGTTATGCAGTGCTGAAAAGCAAGCAGTTGCTTTACAGCAAATGTTCTTTATGGATTTTTAAATAAAAGCTCCTTTGTAAGAGCCTGCAACTTAATGCATGCCCCTAACTACAGGCAGGACCAGGCACTGCATCTAGTTATGATACTGAAATATCAGCTGCATGCTGAAATTCCATTTGTTGCTTTAAGTGACTTATGGAAGAATTCCACATGCGGATGGTAGACTCAGTCCTGCAACAGAAGGACTCAGACATCCTCATCTCATATTGTACTTTTTCACACCAGCCAGGGGTGGGTGAAGGGTAAAAGTAAAAATAGCAAACATCTACACATTTCTTCAATTACTGCATTTTTTCTCAGTAGTCTCTTATCTAAACATGATAAGATTCTCATGACATGACATGATTCTCAAATGAATGAAGCTGGAAAGACTTGGTAAATCAAATTTCAAGTTGATCTGACTGCAGATTTTCCTTAAAAGCATTCAGATTAGATGATTGGAGCTAACCACTACACAAGAATTTGGCTAAAATCTCAAGGAAAAGTTCTATTTGTTTAGTAACATTTTTAATAAAAACATGCTTTGTCTGAAATATTTTATGGATGCTGAATATCTTCAAAAAATCCTGACCAACACACATTTTGCTGACTGTAACTTATATGTCACAAGACCTCTGGATGTAAGTTATCTTTACAGATATTAACCTTTAGGTTTTTTGTTATACAACATGAAAATTTGGCAAAGTTCTTGGACCTGGAAGAACCTCTAAACTAGAGCTATAGTTCTATCACAGAAAAATTTTGGGCAGTGCAAAGTGATGCAGATTTATGTCCAGTGTCCTGTCAAGGCTTTTAAAGGTCTTCTACACAGACACACACAGAACGCCTCACAACTGAGATAGACCCATGATTCAAATACACCACTTGCCAAACAGATGAAATCCATGCACTTCAACTATGTTGCCTAACAGTAAAACATGTTGCTTAAATCACTTATACTCTTTGAAACAAGGTAGGAAGCAAAAACCTTCTTTGTGGTGTGGCTATTCCAAAGGCAAAAACAATTTGCTTTTCAGAAGCATTTTTCAAAGCCCCAAGGATAAGTCTTTTCTGGCAAAGAGTTAGCTGCAGACAAAGAGGGGGTGGACTCCATCAGAGACAGAAAAATTCACACCTACTCTTGAGATGGAGGAGGATTTCTTAAGATGGGGCTCCCAAGAGCCCCCTCTAGCACTCCACCATATGAGCACTTTGAAGATCTGTGATGGAGAGCTGGAGCCATATTCTTCAAAGGGTAATGACTAGAGATTTTGTTGTTATTAGACAACTTCAGCAAATAAAGAGCAAGCCAGTTAAATATTTTTCCTGTATTTCATGGAAGAGTTTAAACAAGAGGTTCCACTGAGTGACAATGGGGTTTATGAGTTTGAAATCTACCACTCAAAGACGAGGAAGTGCTATTATCTCCTGAGGATAAGAGAATCAGCAACCAAAATATTCTGGGAAAAGTTGAGTGTTCGGTAACAAACCCCATAGAAAAACCCAAACTGTAAAACAGGAAGCCTTCAGCTGTTTTATTTGAATGTGAACATTTATGTATAAAGCTGCCCTTCTGCTTGACAAAATATAAAACTGTGAGAAGATTCAGTATATTTACAATTATAAGATTACTCAAGAGAGCTGCTAAAGCTAAAGGTGAGCAGAAATACATCAGGTGGACCAAAACAATGATTGCCACTCTCCATATGCCTTATCTCATTTATGTTTCCACATCCTCGTGGTTGCAAAATGTTACTGATAATTCACAAAGTGCCCACACACATTTAGAGCTGGGTGCTGGACTGTTGTTCTCAAACTGTTTCCTTCAAGCTTCAACTATGAGACCACATCTTTGCACAAAAAAACAACTCAGAATCTGCATCCATTTGCTTTTCTCTTTAGACTTAGACATTTCTGAAATGGGGCAAACTGTCTGCTAAACCTCCTGTTGAGTGCGTTCAACTTATTTTACTCAGAACCTATTGATAAGTTTCAGGTGAAAATGTATCCTGTTCATTATCAAGCCAAGGTTTTAATTGGTTGTCTCAGGGTGAAAGGCTTTGCTACAGCCAGTGTTAATCTATCTCCCACTGCAGCGTTTGGTCTTCTGTACGAACCTGGGATTTTCCAGGAGGGTTTTGTGCACCCCAGAAGGATTACAGTGCTTGACACGGTGCCTTCAAAAAATGACATGCTTTTAAAATAACATGCTTTCACAGTTTTTTTGCTCTTCAAGCTGAAACCAGAAGAAAGGATTTCTCATTTGCCCTAAACAAGTAATATGAGCCAGCAAGTGAGATTATGTGGGAGATTTGTGGAACTCAAATCCCAAAGCATTGTTAAATGGTACCATACGGAATTCAAAACAAAAAAGTGAAGCAATTGGCCCACTGTGGTTTCATAAGTTTGCTTTTCTGCATCACTGTAGATTGCTGTCCATTATACCAATATGAGTAGGATATAAGGGTATCAGAAAGTGTCCAAAGGAAGGCCATGAAGGCGGTGAAGGGCCTTGAGGAGAAGCCACAGGAGGAGGGGCTGAGGCCACTTGGTTTGTTCAGCCTGGAGAAGAGCAGACTGAGGGGAGACCTCACTGCAGTTACAACTTCTTTGTGTGGGGAAGAGGAGGCACAGACACTGATCTCTGCTGTGAGGTCACCAGTGACAGGGAATGGCCTTAAGTTGTGTCAGGGGTGGTTTGGGCTGGATATCAGGAGAAGGTTCTTGTGGGTGGTTGGGCACTGGAACAGGCTCTCCAGGGAAGTGGTCATGGCACTGAGCCTGACAAAGTTGAAAATAAAGTTGAACACTCACAGGCACATGGTGTGACTCTTGGGGCTGTCCTGTGCAGGGCCAGGAGTTGGACTGATGATCCTTGTGGGTCATGTCCAACTCAGATTATTCTATGCATCTATGAAATCACAGCGCCATTGCTCTCCATCATATCCATATATCCATCATCATGTATGAGAACAAATAAGTATTTGCCTTTCTTGTGTTTAACTTTGACTCTTCCGATACATCTGATTAATTAAACCATCAGTTTTTAACCAGGTAGAAATTTGTATTCTAGCAATTTATTAATAAAGAAATAGTGGTTCTATGTTAATGGGAGAATAGAAATGCTAATATAAAGAAGCCAATATAACTTCAACGTCTTGTGTGATAGGGTGTGAGAAAAATGCCAAGAGCACTGATAAAAAAGAACAATGCATCGAAAAAGTTACAAGCATTTCAGATGTAAACATGCTGCTAATCCTGTAGCATAC
Organism: Dryoscopus gambensis; assembly: GCA_013389985.1. Classification (NCBI taxonomy): domain Eukaryota; kingdom Metazoa; phylum Chordata; class Aves; order Passeriformes; family Malaconotidae; genus Dryoscopus; species Dryoscopus gambensis. The sequence continues at coordinate 53,649 of WEIT01042061.1, read as the reverse complement.
TGTGCCTCAGGGCAAGACTTAACCCTGCTTATTGGGGACTTATATTTAAAACACATAGGAATGCAGAGAGATAAAAACAGTTTCCTCTTTCAAATAAGTCACTTTATTCTTCTTTCCTGAATTAAGTAAACTGAGAGGAAAATGTTCTGCTCTCAAAGGCGTCATGTTTGCTCAGGTAAAAGAGAGATGTTTTAACAAAGCTGCTAGCATGTGGAAACTAATTTGAGATGAATTTATGAAGGGCAAGGCTGTTCATCCACCTCCGTGCAAGTTAGCAACCTGGCATATTCAGTGTGAAAATCGCTAGCTACCTTATCTCCTCTGAGATTTTTGCTTTGTTTTAACTACCATCCATAAAATAAAAACACTTTTTCTCCCCTTATATTAAAATAATTAAAGTCACTTCTTTTCATTGTGGAGAAATGTTTTATTATTCTCATTCTGACAAAAATCTTCTGACAAAATCCTTCTTTTTAGAGAAATTGTGAAAAGAAATGTGTGATTTATTCTAGAATTTGTAGATAGCTCTTTATAGAAACAGGTATTGCATATATTGCAGTTAGCACTCTTTTCTCTAGAGGGAAAAACCCCCCACATTTCTTTAGAAACCCTCTATTTAATTAACATGGGGGAAAAAGACAAGCAAAATGACGGAAAAACAGAAAGACAGTGAATGAAAAACGAAAAAAATAACTTCAAGATGCAATGATCTCATGTATTTGAAAATTCAGTAGCTAGAATAAGGTTTCAAAAACCACATCTAGAGAAATATTCCCCCCAGTATATGTGTTATTGGTCCATTCAAATGTGATGTGAAAAGATTTGAAAATCTTAGAAGAGAACTTGGAATGTTAGTCCAGATGGTGAATGAAGCATAGTCATGCCTGTTTCACTAAATAACAACCCACTTAGAGTGAAAAACACAGCCACACAGCAAAAGCTTTCATAAATAAATAAAGAGATTTTCACCTCTAAAGTATATTCTGAAACTGATCCTTACAAAATCCCTTGAAGGGAATTTGTGTATAGAAAACGAACAGAGACATTTTTTTGTTGTGACTTTTTTTGTACCTGAAACACAGAAAGTGGGACAGTCAAGAGAGGAAAAGGGCTCTTGTCATCCATTCTTGACACTTGACCTGTGGGTAAAAGTGATCTGCTGAAGTCAAGTGTGTTCACAACATAGAGATAACATCTCTGTTGACAAGTCTCCTGACTCAGACCTCTCCTTGGGCCACTACACTGCAATAATTGTTTTCTCCGGCTATTTTTTGTGGATTCCCTTTTCAAAATTGAAACAAGATGTAACTTCCTGTGTATTATTATTCCCTTTCTTCGCATTCTTCAGAAGAGATCTGTGCTTTTTTTAGCTAATTGCATTATAGGCTTCAGTGGGTTTTGTAGTGATTTGTAAAGTATTTGTAAAATGTCTTTGCAAAAACTGAGCAGAGATTCCAGTGTGAAGTTTCAGACTAATCCTGAAATCGCTAAACTCTGCTTTAACAAATCAAAATGTAGTCAGTTTTTAAACACGTTGGGGAAAGACCCAACACCACTACAGATGGCAAAACATTCAACTAGCTCCAGAGTCTATAAAAATAATTCCTTTTTATTACTTAGCTGTTTCACAAGTAATATGAAAATAGGTCTGTTTCTTGATGATTATATTAAGGATAATTGGGAGAAAGTAATAGGGCATCTTCTCATTACTGTCTATGAATTGATGTTCCTCAATTATATCCTTTTTATGTGCATGTCCTGGTTGTTTGTGGGTTTTTTTGGTTTTGGTTTTGTTCTTTTCCAAGAGAGCAATTTTGCCTTCCAAGTGTCTTTTCCAGAGGAAATGAACACATATCATGCTTTTAGACCAAGTACCATAGTGCAATTAATCTCTGCACTGTCCTTTCCTAGCAACCCAAAGTAGGAAATATATGCAGCCAAAGTGTAAAGCTAAACAGCTAGCAGGTTTCTATATTTACAAGAATCAAAGCAGTTAAATGACTCAGCTGCCTCCTAATGTGGGTTATATTTGAATTTGGGGAGAGTGGGGGGAAGAATGGAACATTATTGCTTTAACAAGGTTTACTGCTAAACTGAACATATGTTGCTCATAATGTCACTTTCTAAATCAATGAAATTATCATTATAGAACATGTCGACAAATTAGACATGTAAAGTGCAAGCTGTATGTGGGAGAGATGTAATTTGGCTCTATAAAAAGAAATTAAACAATAAAATATCAATGACAGATGTAGTTAGCTAAAGGTTTTGAGGTTTAAATACCAATTTGTGAAAAAAAATTATGCAGACCCAATCAGGGTACAAGATAAAAATACCAGCCTTCATGCAACAAGATGATTAAGTATTTGGACCAGATGTTTGGAGACCTTAGATGTGCCCTTTATTTAACTGGCAAGCATACTAGCAAGTCCTTAAATTTGTAAAATCCAAGTAATGAAGGTTAGCTCAGATGGAAGTAATAAAACAATCCAATATCAAGAGTCATTCATGTCTGTGCACTATACATCATGCTACAGTTCTGAACTCCACATTTTAATATACCAGCACAGGCTTTAAAGGAATAGGCTTTTCCCATTATTTTTTAAAGAAACTTACTGCAGTATTTTTTCCAATTTACAGTTCTCAAAGCAAATACAGAAATTGAATGCATTCGATATGTTTTAGATCGTTTTCCCACAGGTTTGCAGATTTTATAACTCTAGTCTCAGCTAAAATTCTGTGTCATAACTCCTGGGTTATAGCTTCGTCTCGCAGCTGCTCTGTGGTTGTGGGCAAGGTGTTTAAGACTAAACAATAAAATGTATGTATGATCAAAGAAGAATGTCTTGCAGGTTAAAAGATGACTTCTGGTTTAGACCCTTCTAACAACTTTGTAGGGTGATGAATCTCTCTGTGCCTCATCTCCTCCTATTCATAAGCAGCAGGGTGACATAATCCAATCTTTTAGCTCATTTTCCCTCTTGGGCAGAGTCTGATTTCCAGCCACATCAGAGCTGCTGTGCACAATTGTGTTGTGGTAGACCAAGGTTGTTATCTGCAGTCTCATACCTTGGGGTCCTGGCCAGGCCATGCTATGCCACAAACTCTCCTTTCTACAGAACCCAGGGTAGCAGCTGTGGGGAGGAGTTTCCATACAAATTTAGATCTTGCCAGAGTGTGAAATGGGAACGTATGTCGAGCTCAGAAATACTGGGTGCCTGCCTTTCATGCAACCACTCTGCTTGGGCAGTGACTAGCAGAAATGGCCCTGATCTTGTTTAAGCCTTCAAGACATTGCCATAATATAATCAACATCAATTCTGAAGGCATAAATAAAAGATAACATTCATGAGGTTTTCAGAGGGATGACATAGTGTGCATAAAACATTTGAATACCACAGACAGAGCAGATGAAAAAGGATTGAGCTGTAAAGAAGAAATCATTCCTTGATGGGCTGATGTAGTTTGGCAGTAGAAGATGGATTTCATCTGATCAGTGTAGGCATCTACAGTGTGTAGGAAACATCTCAAACATTCACCCCCACTCTTTGACACTCTTACAGAATACAAAGAAAAATATGCTCCTCAGCCACAGTTTAACTCATCTGAAAATAAATCTTTAAAACAGATTCATTTTAGCTACAGCCTCAAAATACCTGTTCTTTGCCATTAGCTCTGGAGAGAGACCATGGTGATAGCTCAGCTGTGGACATCTGCTAGGAAAATATGAAAAGGCAAAGGAAATGTGTGCCAACCACAGTGACCATCAATTGGTAGCTTTACAGCCTGCCTTGATACTGTAACCCAACCTTAGGAAACATTACTGTCAGTTAAAAAGTTAAAGAAAATAATTGCCTGAAGAATACTAACATGAAAACATCCTGTTTCTTATGAGAAACTTGATTTCATGTTCCCCACAACTTAGGAAAATGAATCCATCCATATAAGTAGGAGAATATGCTCTTGTGTACTCTGTTGCTCTTGCATAACATTCTCTGAAATATGGGTTTCAGCACTTCTGTTACCATGGTGTCATTTGCAAAACACTTTTAAACCTGCGACAGGCATCAGAATTTGATTAATTAATGTCTACAAAATGCTTTGAGTTTCACTGGGTGAAAGATACTCAGCATTAGCTTCTTGGGCCTTCCCTCATGAGGAGCAGTACTTTCTTGTACTTACCTTGTATCAAAAAAAAGTATGCTCAGCAGGACGAGGGCAGTGATTGAGTTCCTGTCCTCAGTTTCGGGGAGCCATACCTTGAATCCCGTGTTCAATTTTGGCCCCTCACTACAAGGACATTGAGGTGCTGGAGTTTGTCCAAGAAGGGCAACCAGAGCTGGTGAAGGGTCTGGAGCACAGGTCCTGTGGGGAGCAGCTGAGGGAGCTGGGGAGGCTCAGCCTGGAGAAAAGGAGGCTCAGGGGGGACTTTATCACCCTCTAGAACTGCCTGAGGGAAGGGTGCAGCCAGGTGGAGATCGAGCTCTGCTCTCAACTAGCAAGCAATAGTACGAGAAGAAATGGCCACAAGCTGTGCCAGGGGAGGTTTAAATTGAATATTAGGACAAATTTCTTAACCACAAGTGTTGCCAAGCCCTGGCACAGGCTGTCCAGTGAAGTGGTGGCATCATCATCCAGGAAGACCTTTACAAAACACAGCGATGTGGCACTTGGCCATGGTTTAGTGGTGGGCTTGGCAGAGCTGCATCAAGGGTTGGACTTGGTGATCTTAGAGGTCTTTTCTAACCTTAACAATCCAAAGATTCCATAATTCCAAAGAAATTCCAAAGATGAGTAAAGCTATGTGAAAATCATTCTTTGCCTGGATATAGAAAAACTAGTGCTGAAAAAATGAGTTTTTTTAAAATTCATTTTCATCCAGTTTTCCCCACTGCCCTTTAAAGGGCAGATCTCAGCCCTATTTAAATGACAACCCTCCACTACTCTAAGTGTAAACACTTACTCACCAAACAGGAAACAGCTCTGAGTATTCAGAAACATTTAAATAAAGTGAAATACCTTCTTTTAAGTAACTGCCTGAGCATAGAAGAGAGATGGAACTTGTAGGAAGAAGTAATGTCTTTTCTGAAACAAACTAATAGAAGTGAAAAGAAACAGACAAGCTTTAAGGGGCTTTTGTTCTGGAAAGATTAGTTTTTTCCAACACTATCAGTTATTCTAATAAAAGATATTACCTCTCCCTATAAACTTTGCCTCTCACCTCTTAATGTTGCTTACACTGATACTTCCTTTTATTTCTGTTTCTAAAGGTATATGGATTTAGAAAGAGTCCATATCCATCTTCTGCAGTTTCCAAGTGCTTAAACACTCTGCCTGCAGAATTTATACTGTATATGGAGTGCTCTCAAGGAGCTGCACTTACATAACAGTGCTTGACTGAGTGTCTTTGTTTTCCACATGCAAGTCCAACAGGCTGGAAATTAGGACTGCTGAGAAGCACCTACTTTCTGAAAATCATTAGTCTTCTTTCCCCTTGCTAATTAATTTTTGAACAACTAGAGAATTGCAGTAGAGGTGACAAGTTTTCTGAATCTGAATCACATTCCGATTTAACCTGGGCTTGCCTAGGGGTCTCTACTCACTTCTAGCGAGGCTATTTGTGAATTTGACATAATTTCATGCCCAGAATCATGCTGGAGTTATATTTAATTGTTCTTGCTCTTCTCTGGACATAATTAGAAGGATGTTCAGTTTTTCTCAAAGATGTCTCAAAAGAAAGAAAGCGTTGGGTATTCACCTTGAACTTTCCATTTTTTCCATTTATCTGCACAAACAGAAAATTATCTACAGTTCTTTGGACGATGGCAAAATTGCCTTGTTTACTGAACTGATAAAAAAATAGCATCCCTCCTGTGTTACCCAGCTTAGGCTACTTTTTGCACCTGCTAATTGAGGTTGGTTCTGCTGTGCCCTTTCTCAAACCATCAGTGTACTGCTTTTACAAAACTGAGACAAAAAACCTCTGCAAGGGCCATGACTCCCATTCTGACAGCTCTCCTACAGAAAGATTCTGTCTAGCAGGAAAATACCCTCAAAGCTGACAGAGTCTGACAGTCCTAATTTAGAGAAAACATAAAGTGAGAAGTTATCTCCTGGAAGGACAACACAACAGGCATAAGTAATCCAGGAAGTTCCTGGATTACACTGAGGATAACATCCTTCTCCATGCAAGAAGCCGGGGAGATGAGTTCTTCCGGACCTCATAGGCACAAACAATGAGGGGCTTGTTGGGCACCTGAAAGCCAAAGGCAGCCTTGGCTGGAGCTCAGGAACCCGGAAGCAGAAAGGAGAGTGAAAAGCAAGCTCACAGTCATGGATTTTGTGAGAACAGATTTCAACAACTTCAGAGATCTGCTCAAAAGAGCCACATGAGATGAGGCCTTGGAGGGAAAGAGGGCCCCAGAACTCTGGTTCATTTTGAAGGATCACCTCATCCAATTTAAAGAAGGTTCCATGCCATCAAATATAATAGCAGGCAAAAATGCCAGGAGCTGTGCATGGATGAACAAACTGTTCCTGGCCAAACTCAGACTCAAGAAGGAGGCAAATAGAGGGTGAACCAGGCATCTCCAGGTGGCCCTGCTTTAGTGGGGGGGTAGGACAGTGTGACCCCTAGATGTCCCTTCCAACTTCAGTCATTCCATGATTTTATATCTGCTATCATGCCACCCTATTAGAAACAAAATAAATTTTTCAAGATGTATAAAATACAAGACATCAGATCTGGCTCACTGAAACACTAAACCTTGGAGTCTGGGTGCTGTTCTAGTATTGTATCCCATTTTCATCTCCAGGTACTGGCCACTGGATGCTGGAGGCCAGTTTCACCTTTAGTTGGAGTCAGAATGTTTTCAACATCTGGCCAAAGAAGTCCAGCAACTAGCACAAAATTTTAATTGCATTTTCATGGCATATTTTCACCATCAGAGAATTAGTTTTGTAGATGTTCATAGACATAAGTGACAGAATAAAAACTTCCCCTCATTTCACTAAGGGCATATGAGGGTGTTTGAGAAGGACTACAGCATCTAAGTGTTCATTAATGTAATTTTCTGCAGCTATAAGACATTTAGAATAATTCCTGGTGGAGTTTAATTAGAGCAGTTAAAATTTTTTTCAAACTCTCTTTTGATAGAAAGCTCCTTCTTGTGAAATGGAATGTCCCTATTAGGTAAAATTTGCAGGTTTGTGCTGGGAGGAAAAAAGTCAGACAGTAGATTTTTAGCTTTGCAATCATAACCTGAAAATATAAAAACCTTTCAAAACTATTTATTAATTCTTCATAAATAATAATTGCTATTATATTTCTTTTTCCCTCAAGGGAAGATAAATTGTTTTCTGATGAGCTCTCTTTGTGCTGTGTGTTTTACATAACAGGTTATATCGTCCCTTTCTCCCATAAGCAACACAAGCAAATGTAAATTTTTGGCACGAATCCAGGCAGCTGGCCTCCGTGGGACATCTTCCTTGGTCATGGCTTTGACTCCAAACACTGCAGACAAAAGGCAGCGGTGAATAAGTCACCCTTTTCACACTGGGCTCCAATTACATCTGCTGCCTTTTGTGAGAGGGCGTTTGGATTTCACAGGCAGTCCTTGGGCAGCTGTTGGGTTTGTAGCCATGCCTGAGTTGGAATTCTCATGAATAGGAAACACTCTGTGGTGGTTCCCATATCCCACAACCATGGGAACCGTGAGAAAGCTTGCACTGATTGATTAGAGTCTCTGAGTCACCTAACTTCTGTCAGGGATGTGAGCCTGGAAAGCCAAAATAAGCTTCTTCCACACCGGAGATTTCTCTATGGTGTTTTAATAACATGACTGTGACCAAAGAAAACCAAGAAATTGTAACCTTGCTCTCATCTGATATTAATAAAATTAATTTGCCTTAGAGTAATAATGACATGTTTCTCAAAGGAACTTATTTTATTTCTTCTTTTGAATAGTGTGTCTTCTGCATATTCTGCTGATTATATATATAAATGCTACACTATTTTGAAATCTGAAGTTAAAAGGTTTTCAAGCATAAAATTTGCAAAATCTGATAATAGCTTCTTGGTCCATTTTTCTCTCCTTCAGCCTTAGCCCCTTGAAACCAGAATGGCAGGAGCTATTAACTCCCTGTTATTTATTGATTATCTAAAGGCATCATCCTTCATGTGATATCTTAATATATATTAAGTGTTTTCTATGGAAACGATTAAGGTATTACAGGCAGAAGATTCTGATACTGCTTGAGCAGTTTCAAAGCATGTGATCTCCAAGGAAACAGAGATCCTATTACCAGTCCCCTTCCTACAGGAGCTGCCAATGGCACATGATGCTGGGAGTCGTGCTGCTGGCTCCAGTAGGACTGTGCCTAACGTGTGAACTTCCGTACGTGGAATATGCCTAATTGGGTTATTTTAAAAACAAATTAAACCGTACAC